>JAQZBX010029036.1:0-18129 GCA_029593785.1 Cabassous unicinctus
GAGATGTAACAAAAATCCACCAAGAATAAATTACCTACAAAGAAATACATTGGGAAGTGAAGACGTGGATCTGTCACTATAACAGAAATGGTAAGAAGATTTCCAGTCAGGGATCCCAGATAGATCACTAAGAACATTAGACCTTGTAAGACTTGGAGTCCCTGGGAGCTTGAGATACCCGTGAAGAGGAATTCCGTGAAGATGGTGAAGTTGCCCATGTCTGCTAATACGCTGCTGTCTCCTTGGAGTCAAAGGATTTAGTGATAATATGATGGTGCAAATAAAATTGGAGAGCATCCAAAGTTTCATCAAACAGAGTAAATGTTACATTGACATAGATTCTTATGATGCATAAAGATATCTTTATCTCATAAAATTGATATATGATTTTCAATGCTTAATTATTATGTAGCAAATTGAAAGAACTAGGAGATGGAGAAATATACAAATATTTATAATATTTAGAACTGTCACAGTATCTTGGTCGAATTAGAATTTTGTCCAATTACATATAAAATCAAAATATAAATACATGAAGAAAAGAGCATAAAGATAAATAACAACATACCTGTGGACTAAAATATGAGTTTTCAGTTCCCAAACATTACCTTCATTTCTCTTCATTGAGCATATCTTAAAGGGCTACTATTTACAAAGGTATGTTTTTATTCTAAACCATATGAAGAAATGTCTGTCAGCCTTATCTGTTATGTTTGGTGATCGGTTTCTGAAAAGTACTAGAATAATTATACTTCTAACCATTTTCAGGGGATCAATCCATTAAAAGAAGCCGCCAGAAAAGCTGTGATCTTTTAACAATATATCACATTAATGAAGGATGTTGTTAATGTGGGAAAATGTGGGAGGGGTAGAGAGTGGGGCATATGGGCATTTATGTGATCTAGTGTCTTTTAAAAAAATAAAATGTATATTAAAAGAAAGAAACTATATCCAACTTTAACCTTTTTTAAATTCAGCATCTCAGCCATAGCCCCTGCTCCAATTGAAATTCTAATAGCAAGACTGATGCAAGGATTGAACATATGACTTAAAGAGCTAGTAGCCCTACAGCCAAAAAGCAGAAGTAATAATAATCTGTTTTTGCCTATGTGTCAAACCATTCAAACTGGGAAAATAAGGTCACTTGGTCATGGTACTGGTCTATGCATCCTCGCTGGTTGGGAATCTTAAACCCATAGGACATAGGAATCACCCAAAACATTGTTATAAAACCCCAGTTTATACAAAAATGAAGGTAAAAATCTTTATTAATAATCCAAGTTCTCCTATTCCCACTGGGGCTCTATATGTATCAATGTGAACTCTTCTTAGGCCTAAACTAGTCTTTGATATCATTGAAGAAAACTCAAAAAACTTAGAAGGGGAAAATATATGGTATTAGATGCCTCCTCCTAAAACTGCCCTACCTGTTACTTTGTTATCTACTAATGGAAATGTTGCTTATATACTGTTAAACCAGCATAATTTGCCCCTGGTTGTTCCCCATAAACACCCAGAAGATCAACTTAAACCAAAATGGGAAGAGTCCTACAAGGTATTATTAACCCCTTATTCTTCTCTTAAGTTACAGAGAATCAAGCCCTAGGTTCATCATACTAAAACAAAACCCTACTATTTGTCAGTTCCAGTAAATAAAAGAAGTATTGAGCCAGAGACCACACCTGAGCTTAAAGTGAAATATGAAGTGGATCTGGCTAGTAACCTACGTTTTCTATTTAAAAAAAAAAAAACCCAAAAAACAAGACTCCACCAGATACTAATTCTGTTCTTTCTCTTACAGAACCTACCACTAACTAGCCTTGAGGGAAGATACTGGTCATTCCTCACACACTGTTTTGTAAATCATCCAAAACCTCTGCAATAGCACCAAGTGTTAGTATCCCAAACACCCCATAACATGTAACACCCCAAATAATCAAAGAGAGCCAATTAATCCCATAGTTTACCTTTTTAAAAAATCATAGAATTTGTCGAGACTGCAGCCGCATCGTTATACTTAGCCATCAATCTCTCCAAAGAAATGAGAGCATTAAGAAACTAAAGAACAAAGCCAATAACCTCACAACATGGGGAAATATTTTCTCCTTCTGGAACCCATCCAGCTTCATCAAGTGGCTGCTACCCTTCATTAATTATTATCTTAATTCTTTTGGTGGTTGCACCCATACTCATATCACATCTGCAATGCTTTATCCAAAAGCAATTGCAAACTCTAATGAGCTAACTTTTTCTCCTCAGACTACCGTGTTACTATAATTTCATAAGAAATCAGTGCCCATAGTATCAACAATAAGTAGTTACAGAAGATCTGTTTTCTTGTATGTACATTGACATTGGCTTCCATTTATTAACCCAGTGTCTTATTTTTTTCATTTTGTCTTCAAAGAAGCTTTAGGTTACAGAGACATTGTACAGAATATAGGTGATTCCCATATACCCAATGTGCTCTTCTTTTTCCCCTTTCCCCAATTAATAATATTTTACACGTGGATGGTATGTTTGCTACAATTGATGTACAAATGTTGAAACATTGCTACTCACCATGGTCAATGATTTACACTGTGGTTTATGTTTTGGACCGTTAACTTTTATAAATTTTGATGAAGTTTGACGTGGTCTGTAACCATCAATGCAGGATCATGTAAAACAATTCCATCACCCCAAAATTGTGCTGTGTTCCATCTATTCTATTCCTCCCTCCCTCTCCCCTGGGGACCCATGGTAACCACCAAGATTACCTTATTGAAGGACTGGGTTCATAGATACATGCAACAACATTGAGCATTTAACACACTGGCCTTACCTCCCCTATTAGGCACTGCCTATGCTCTCAAGAGTCTGCCACCCCTTTATTTGAGATCATAGAAGGACAACTCACGATGGGAGTCCAACACCTTCCTGCTCATTATGTGAGTCTCCACCCCTGATACAACACATTATGACAATATGAACATTAAACAATCCCTAGAAATCTGCCCTAGGTACAACCTGTCCTGTGTGCCCCCCACATTCAACACCTTAAACCAGTAACCCTCCCCTGCCATATTTAACAAAAGTACATTCCAAACATTGTAGTTTCAACCACATACCCACAAATTCCCAGAGTTCAACTGCTCCCTCCCACACCTTCACCCCAGTTCCATGGACAGTCTAACTCCCCTCCCCACCCTACCTCCACACAGACCAGCACCACTGAGCTCAATAGTATCACTGCACCACTGTTATTCCCATCCACTGCACAACTACCTTATCATAGAATTTGCCTATATGGGCATTGACTCACAAGCTTCTTCTCCCTTTGTGTCTCCTGTAAAACTGTGTTCCAGACTCTAGCTCTGTGAGCCTGCTCAATTTGCTTAATTAATGTCAGTGATTTGATGTAATATTTGTCCTTCAGTGCCTGTCTTGTTTCACTCAACACATTTTCGAGACTCATCCATGTTATCCTGTGGGTTAATATTGCATTCCTTCTTACAGCTGAGTAATATTCCATTGTATGTGTTTACCACATTTTTTTTATCCATTCATATCTTGATGGATATTTGGGTTGTTTCCAACTTTCGGCCATAGTGAATAATGCCATTATGAAAATTTGTGTGCATATATCTGTTTGTGTCCATGCTTTCAATTCTTCTGGGTATATAGCCAGCAGTGGGATTGCTGGATCACATGACAATTCTATAGTTAGCTTCCTGAGGGACCTCCAGACTGTCCTCCTCAATGACTGCACCATTCTGCATTCCCAGGAGCAGTAGATAAGTGTTCCCAATCTTCCACATACTCTCCAACACTTGTGGTCCTTTGTTATTTTAATAGCTGCCAGTCTAATGGTTGTTAGATGATATCTCATTATAATTTTGATTTGCATTTCCCTAATAGCTAGTGATGTTGAGCATCTTTTCATGTGAGTTTTAGCAATTTGTATTTCTTCTTTGGAGAAGTGTCTATTCAAATCACTTGCCCATTTTTGAAATCAGCTGTCTTTTTAGTTTTGAAATGTAACATTTCTTTACATATGCTGGATATTAAGCCCCTATTAGATAGATGGTTAACAAATATTTTCTACTATTGAGTAGGATGCCCTTTCACTTTCTTGACAAACGCCTTTGTGGTACAAACATTTTTAATTTTGAGGAGGTCCCATTTATCTCTTTCCTTTCATTGCTGGTGCTTTGGGTGCAATGTTCATGAAACCATTTCATAATAAAAGATCTTGTAGAGGCTTCCCTACATTAAATTCCCAGATCTTTATGATCTTGGCTCTTATATTTAGATCTCTGACCCATCTTGAGTTAATTTTTGTATAAGGTGTGAGATAGTGTTCCTCTCTCATTCTTTTGGATATGGATATTCAGTTCTCCAGGCATCATTTGTTGAAGAGACCATTCTCTCCTAGTTGAATAGGCTTAGTTGCCTTTTTGAATACCAGTTGATTGTATATGTGAGGATATACATAAGAATTCTCAACTCAGTTCCATTGGTCAATATGTATATCCTTTTGCCAATACCATGCAATTTTGACCACTGTAGCTTTGAAATATGTTTTAAAGACATGTAGTGAGGTTCCTCAAATTTCATTTTTCTTTTTCAATATATTTTTGGGTATTTGGGGCCTCTTACCATTCCAAATAAATTGCATAATTAGCTTTCTGATTCAGTAAATAATGCTATGGTAATTTTTATTGGGTTTACATTAAATCTGTAAATCAGTTTGGGTAGGATAGACATCATCTTCCTATCCATGATCAGAGTATATTCTTCCATTTCTTTAAGTCTTCCTTGATTTCATTTAGCAGTGTTGTGTAGTTTTCTGAATATAACTGATTTACATCTATAGTTAAATTTATTCCTAGGTATCTGATTCTTTTAGGTGTTGTTGTAATTGGAATTTTTTTTTATTTCCATCTCAGTTTGATCAATATTGTTGTACAGAAATGCTCCTGATTTTTGCACATTGATCTTTTAAGCTGCCACTTTACTGAACTCATTTATAAGCTGTAGAAGTTTTGTTGTAGATATCTCAAGGCTTTCTATGTATAAAATCATGTTGTCTGCAAAAAGTGAAAATTTTACTTCTTCTTTTCCTATTTGGATGACTTTTATATCTTTTTCTTGCCTAATTGCTCAAGCAACTGTCTCTAACATGATGTTAAATAAGAGCAGTGAAAGTGGGCATACTTGTTTTGTTCCCAATGTTAGAGGGAAAGCTTTTAGGATTTCACCATTGAATGTGATGTTAGAGGTGTGTTTTTCATATATATCCTTTATCATGTTGAGGAAGTTTCCTTCTATTCCTATATTTTGAAGTGTTTTTGGTCAGGAAAGTGTGCTGTATTTTGTTGAATACTTTTTCTACATCTATAGAGATGATCATGTGATTTTTTTCTTTTGATCTGTTTATGTGATGAATTACTTTGTTTTTCTTTTGTTGAACCATCTTTGCATACCAAGAATGAAACCCACTTGGTCATGGTGTATTATTCTTTTGATGTGTTATTGAATAAAATTAGCAAGTGTTTTGTTAAGGATTTTTAGTGTCTAGGTTCATTAGAGAGATTGGTCTATGGTTTTCCTTTCTCATGATGTTTTTGTTGGGTGACGTTGGCATCATAGAATGGGTTAGGCAATATTTCCTCCACTTTTATTTTTTGGAAGAGTTTAAGCAGGATTGGTGTTATTTCTTTCCAAATTGTTTGGTAGAATTCACCTGTGAAGCCATCTGCTCTTGGGCTCTAATTTGTTGGGAGGTTTTTGTTGACTAATTCTATCTCATTACTTGTGATTGTTCTGTTGAGTTCATCAGTTTCTTCTTTCCTAAATGTAGGTGCCTGTGTGTTTCTAGGAATTTCTCATTTCCTCTAATTTATCCATCTTGTTGGTATACAGTTTTTGAAATATCCTCTTATGATACTCTTTGTTAAGTGGGGTCAGTGGTGGTATCCACTTCCTTGTTTCTTATTTTATGTATTTGCATCTTCTCTCTTTTTTTTCTTTGTTGATCTAACTAAGAGTTTGTCAATTTTATTATTCTTCTCAAAGGACCAGCTTTGGGTTGTTTAATTTTCTATTGCTTTCTTATTTTCAATTTCATTTAGCTGTGCTCTAATCTTTGTTATTTCCTTCTTTTCACTTCCTTTAGGGTGAGTTTGTTGCTGTTTTTCTAGTTCCTCCAGGTGTGCACTTAGGTTTTTCATTTTAGTTCTTTCCTCTTTTTCAATGTAGGCATTTATTTCCCTCTCAATACACCTTTTGATGCATCCCATAGGTTTTGATATATTTTATTGTCTTTTTCATTCATTTCAAGGTAGTTACTGATTTCTTTTGGAATTTCCTTCTTGACCCACTGATTGTCTAAGAGTGTGTTTTTTAACTTCCATATTTTTGTGCCTAATCTTCTTCTCTTTCCCTTACTGATTTCCAGTTTCATTCTATTGTGGTCAGAGGAATTACTTTGTATAATGTCAATCCCTGAATTCATTGAGAGTTGTTCTGAGGCGTAGCATGTGATACATCCTGGAGAATGATCCATGTGTGCTAAAAAAAAATGTATATACCACTGTATTTTGGTGTAATGTTCTGTATGTGTCTATTAGGTCCAGACCTTTTAATGTATTATTCAAGGTATTTATTTCTTTATTGATTCTCTGTTGATATGTTCTATCTAATGGTGATAATGGTGTACTAAAGTCCCCCAGTATAATTATAAAGGCATCTCTTTATCCACTTAATTTTTCCAATGTTTGCCTCATGTATTTTAACGCACCCTATTTAGGTGCATAAATATTTATGATTGTTCTTTCTACTTGACAGATTTCCCCTTTTATTAATATATAGTGACCTTCCTTTTCTCTTACAATAGTTTTGCATTTAAAGTCTATTATGTCTCATATTAGTATATCTATCCCTGCCCATTTTTGGTTATTGTTTGCATGTAAAATTGTTTTCCAACCATTTCCTTTTAGTCTCCTTGAGGCCCTGGGTCTAATGTGAGTTTCTTGTAGACAGCATATAGATGGATCATATTTCCTAATCTATTTTGTCAATATGTGTATCTTGATTGGCTAGTTTGGCCATTAATATTCAGTGTAATTAAAATGAAGGAATTACTTATATTAGCCATATTTTCTTTAGGATAATGTATGCCATATGTTCTTTTTATTTCTCTTTTTATCTTTTTAGTTATTCTTACACTCTCCTCTAACTCTCTCTCTCTTGTTTTTTCCTTTCAACCTGTGGAACTCCCTTTAGTATTTCTTGAAGTACACATTTCTTATTTGACAAACTTCCTTATTTTCTGTTTATCTGTGAATATTTTGAAATTTCCCTCATTTTTGAATGCCAGCTTTGCTGGATAAAGAATTCTTGGTTGGAAGTTTTTTCTTTTAGCATCTTAACTATGCCATTCCATGCCTTCTTGCCTCCTTGGTCTCAGATGAGGAATCAACACTTAATCTTAATGAGCTTCCTTGTATGTGATGAATCTTGTTTCTCTTGCTGCTTTCAGTATTCTCTCTTTGTCTTGAGCTTTGTACAACTTGACAAGTATATGGCTTGGAGTAGGCCTGTTAAGATTTATACTATTTTGGGTGCACTCTGGTTCTTGGACATGTATGTTCATGTGCCTCAATAGAGTTGGAAAATTTTCCGTCATTATTTCATCCAACACTCCTGACGGCTTTCCCCTTTCTTCCTCTGAGATTCCTATATGCATATGTTCATTTCATGATGTCATTAAATTCCCTTAGACCCTGCTGGATCTTTTCTACCATTTTCTCTCTCTGTTCTACTATCTGTCTGATTTCTGGTACACTGTCTTCCACATCACTGATTCTTTCCTGTGCCAGTTGAAATATGCTGTTATATGTTTCCAGAATATATTTGATTTCTTTCTTTGTGTTATTCATCACCATGATATCCATTATCTCTTTATGTATGTTTACAATTTCTTTGGTAAGTTCTCCCATTGTCTTCTTAATATCCTTAATCTCTTCCTTCACTTCATTAAGTTGATTCATGATATTTGTTTGGACATTTTGATTAGTTCTCTATACTCTGCATCTCCACCTGTTTTTTAGTTTGTTATTTATACTGGGCCATTTCTTCCTGATTCTTAATATGGCTTGTAATTTTTTGTTGGAGTCTAGGCATCTCTTTATCTTGATGAGTTTATTTGGTTGGTTAGCTTCTTTTCCTACTCTAGGGTTTTATTTTGTTGTTTTTGAGTGTTGGAAGGTTTCACTTTGACACTTCATTCCTATTATTCTATTTCCTTGCTGTTGTCTATGTTCCCTTGGGGGAAAAAATTAGGAACAGAATAAAGGAAAGAGATAAGAAAAGAAAAAGTATTATAGTAATAATAATAAAAAAGTTACAAAGGAGTCATAAAAACCTTGAAAAATAATTAGCATGAGTAAAAAATCATAAGAAGTACAGGGGAGTAAGATTTAAAAAGTGGAATAGAAAAATGAAATAAGGAACAAAATAGAGAAAAACACATAAAATGAATTAAAAGTCTGGAATGATGACAGAAAAGGAAAGAAAAAAGATAAAAGATAAAAAAGTAAAAGTAAAAAAAATAAGGAAAGAAAACAGAGAAAAAAAGAGTGAGAGATTGAAACAAAATTAAGAAAAAAATTGAAAACCAAAGAAAAAGAGGTGGGATGAATGAAAAGCAACAGAAATAGAAGATATAAATTGAAGGAACATAAAGAAATAACATAGGTAGAAAAAACTGATAAAAAGAAATAAAGGCGGTTGACAAAGAAAGGGAAAACACAGCAAATAAGAAAAAGAACACTAGCAACAACAACAACCACAAAAAAAAACAACCAAGGAAAACAACCTTCCCTTTAGGCCTCTAAGGAGCTTCTCAGGCTCCTGGTATTCATGGATCAATCACCCTGCAGCCTGCCCTCTGCAGGTGATGTACTGGGTTTTAGTGATTAAAATTTTTAAAAATTAAAGTAAAAAAAAAGGAACCTTAAAAAAAGTAACAGATCCTAGAAAGCTTAAAACAAACAGAATCTCTATATGTTCCCTGTCATAAAGTATCAGCTGGATGCCTGATAACCCAGTGACTCTCTCTTGGTCAACCCAGGATTTGAACCAGGGGCCTTGTATATGCAAGGCAGGAATTCCTCCATTGAGCTAAATTATCTCCTTAGGTTAGTTGGTCTTTAGAGAGCTGTCTTCCCCGTTTCCCCCAGGTGTTTTTAGACATCTACAGCTTGCTAGAATCCTGCTGACTAGGCTCCTTGCCCTGTCCTCTCTCTAATTGCTTTCTCTCCTAGGCCACTGGGTGTGACAGCCTGCCTGAGCAGATCCCCGTTCCCCTCTCCCCATCAGTTCAGGGTCCCTTCCAAGATTCAAAGGGGCCTCAGCTGGCCAAACTCACGGCAAAGAATCCATGCTCCACCCTCTGCTAGAGCCCTTTTCCTCCCAGCAAATACCCTCTCCTAGACCCTTGGCAGCAGCAGACCAGAGGCACCGAGGCTACCTGCCCTGAGGGTTGCCTGTATGTGCCACTTACAGCCACAGGTGCAGCTTCTTTAGATAGGTCCCTGACTTCTCCCCATTTTGTTTATGAGAGGTCCAGTCTCTGCCTACCTATTCTGTTGCCATTTTCCCAGAAGTCTCTCTGTTTTTCTTTTTTATTTCTCTCTAAAATGGGGTTTCATGCCTCAAAGTTGTTACTATTTCATGAGGTTTTGATGGAGCATACATGATGACTACTTAATAGAATTTGATTCCTTCTTTGCTCCTTTACAATTTTCAAATTCAGGTGTGTATTCCAGTATTTCATGGACCTCTTACACGAATGCATAATTCTTTCAGTTCTAAAAATATTTCATAAAATCTGTTACTTGGCAATATTGTATGAACCCAACTTCATTTCTCCTTCTAAATGTATGTACAAAGGTCTTTCCCTATATTTGAAAAACATATGTTTATGGACCCATGTATAAGTATGTAAATATAAGTATGCATATTTATACATATTTTTATATTTACTTGATCAATCAATTAATGTAGTTCTTGCATGTATCAAGGTGATTTAAGTGTATGTAAATAAAGACTTATTATCCTTAATAAAATTGAAAACAATATATTTAATAAATTGTATATTTTAGTATAGAGGTAAAAATGAGTCTTTGGATTCATGTAAGTGTATAAATGTTCAAAATATTTTGCATTAATAATGGCCAATTTAGGTATAGGATTCAGACTAACTTATATAGCTCAGAAGATTGCCTCATATATTACTTTAAATTATATATATACAAAATTAAATATAATCTATATATAAGAAATCTATTTATTATATATTTTTATATAATCACTTTTGTCAGTGTGCAGGAAAAAAATTTCATTTCAGAAAGCATTTTATCTTGACTTTCATTTGTGTGGCCCCACTCTTAGTCATTCTAACCATTAGTCTATTTGTTAACCAGATGCTTTAGAAAGAAGTCTTGTGGCTGGGAAAAATATTAACAATTTTATATATATGGTATAATTCTTGTACCAACTAAATTAGGTGCATAATATTTGACCTATTATAGGTGAGAACACTAAGATATGCAATGGTAAACTACCATTTACCATGTACAAAATTAAGTAACTATTTACAAAGAAAGATTTGAAACCAAATGTGTCCTTTAGATCACTGAATGACCCTTTTGCATCAGTGGCTAATTGGTCACCTTTAGCATTATGGGGAAGGAAAAGATAAAGATAAGGTTATGCCTCACCTATTCCTATCCTTCATTCCCCCAAGCAATATTACCCTATAAAAGAAAAAGGGATTTTATGTAAAGACCTTCCTTGACTTTGTCTTTCTCCTTCTATTCAATAATTCATTCAATAAAAATAAGAAGAAATCCTTCAAAATATGAGAGGAAATTAATTCACAAACAAGATAAAAATAATTAGAAGGTGAATTCAGAACTCAGTACTCTATGGTGCTAAGCTCAAGAAAGATAACTGTACCCATGTTCAAGTCCTCTGCATTTGTATTTCTAAAAGCAAGAAATATATAAATACTTCCACTGACAACTTGATCTCTTCTTCAACTATGGAATATATTTAGAATGTGCTTACTATTTTGGGATCAGCTGCCCTCTGCCCTGTGGAGATATCTAGGAAAGATGTTCTGAGGGGTGTGTCTACTCTATTACAAACCATAAAATAACAAGTTTGTGAAGCACTTGGGTCATAGAATGGAATCCTAGACTATATTTGATGTGAGAAGTGATTGTAATAAATATTTTTTAACTTGGATAAATTTGGGGGAATAGGAGATTAAATATTAAAAATGTGACAACCTCCTTATTCCACTAATTTACAGAGACATTACTTGAATCCATGTATATTTAATTGAGAATTTGAACATATAAATACTAAGTGAAGGATTTATCTTAATTTATCCTAATCTATAATGTTTGGGACATGCACTGGAGATTCTGCTAAAGGTTTCTGCAAAAATTCCTAGGACGTTTCTTGACTTTGCAATCATTTTCTTTTCTTTTTCTTTGATCAACTGGCTCATATCAGGAACTATAAGCTTTTACATTACACAAATAAGCAGTATTCGCAAGTGGATGCTAAGAAAGGGTTTAAGAGAAGCTGAAAGATTTTGTTCTGTATTTTTTGAATATGGACTAGATAAGGAGCTATGGCAGCTGTGTTAGTCAGGGTTCTCTTGGGGAACAGAATCAACAAGAGATATCTGTCAATAATATGAGCTTTTATAAGAGTCTCTCACATGACTGTGGGGATGCACAAGTCCAGGTTCCACAGGCTGGCTGCAAACCAGAGGCTCCAATGAAAGTCCGATGAAAGGTCCTTGAGTTTCTGGGAGAATTTGGCTATCCAAAGATGAGCTGGGAAATTCTCTCTGAATGTTGAAATCACTTCCCCTTTTAAGGCATTCAACTGGTTGGATAAAAACATCACCCATTGCTGATGCAATCTCCCTGATTGATGCAGATGTAATCAGTCATCCATGCAGTAAACTCACTGATGATCAAAGGCCATAAATGCTCTTGTATTACAATTAGCCCAGTGCTTGCTGGACCAAACACCTGGACACAATTACCTGGCCTAGTTGACACATTACCCTAACCATTTCAGCAGCTATCTTACTATCCTGAGACAATAAGTATTAAAACATGGATGTATACTGACATCCTCCTGTGATGTTTTCATAGAATTCTGAGACAACAAATATGAAAATTAGTATATATTAAGGTCAGCTCTGACACAATCAGCCAGATTAAAAAGTATCAACAGGCACAACCTCCTGACTTTCTTATTATGATCAGAGAAAACAATAAGCTCATACTTCTTTAAAATGAAGATATATGAGGAAAATGAAAGATCAATCCACAAACCCTATATAACACAAGAGTACCAGAAGAAGAGATCTAAGGAAAGTTTTATAACATAAAGATAAATGTAGTGTTTTCTATAATTTGTTTTTGTTTCTTTTTTAAGATTGGACACTGTCACTAAGAATATTACTGTACAGATTCTAAAATTAGGTGTGTTACCATCTATGATTTCACCATTTATAATAAAGGACCAATAATTCATTAGGCACTAATGGCTAAGGGATAAAATAAATAAGAATGTGAATTTAAACAGTATGAATTTTTAAATAATATTTAGTTAGTTTTCTGTCCCTGCTACACAAAGGAAAGCACACTTACCCACCCACACACCCTCCCACACACACACACAGACAAGCATTCAGGAGCTAGATATGTGTTCTGGGGATATGGAAAGACAAATAATGGTGGAAGTTACCATTACTGAGAAAACAAGAAGTGAGGCAGCTTGTTGAAGTGAACTGCATTCTCATCAGGAATTCCTTGGGAACTTATATTGAAAAATAAATATGTAAGAATAACAAACTATATTTGATGAAGTGATAATACTATAATAACTTGGTAGGTTTTAAGTCTTAATAGAACACTACTGCAATCAAATGAACATTATTTTGTGAGAGAAATAGATAAGTACAACAGTGAAAAGGAATAGATGCTTAAAACAGACTTATATGTAAAAGTAGATAGAGAGATGATGATGATAGATGATACATAGAGAGATAGAGAGATAGATAGGTAATAGACAGATAATGTTTCTAGGGTTTTACACCAAGCCCCCCAGAAGACATGTTCCTGTCTTAACCCTTGATCCTGTGGGTTTGAACTCATTTGAAATGGGAACTTTTAGTTATTATTAGATTATTAATTGAGGCAGGGTGAGTCTTAATCCTATATAAATAAAGGCATCATAAGCACAGGGAGATTCAGATTCAGTCAGTCAGTAGAAGACAAATGAGGAGAAAGAAGATTGCCATGTGAAAAATTCAGAGATTATGGATTGCAGCAAGCCAACATGAGAACATTTCAAATTTTGGAAAAATACCTGAAACTTCCAATACCTTGGTTTTGGACTTCTAACTTCCCAAAACTGTTAATCAATAAATTCCTGTTTTTAAGACAACCAGTTTGTGGTATATGTTATTGCCAACTAAGATATATGCATATAAAAACTCTCTATATAGAATATATGTGTATATATAATACACTAAAATAAATTTTTATATGAACGATATTTATATAAAGACAAACATGCAGTTATTATGATAAAAGTGTAATGTAGAATGTTTTTATGTTGAATGGCTGTATTAAGCACATCAGACTCCAGAAAGAGAGAGTTGACTAAATCATTATTAATCCAAAGCATTAACTACAGTGAAAATCACGAGAAAGCGATTTCATGCAAAATTTCAGAACAGGATATTCTAGGGGTCAGTCTCACCAACAATACAATCAATGAGCTGGGAAAAGTTATTGGAATTATTTGTTTGCAATTCTGCAAACAACTGAACAATGAAAACAATCACAGGAGACCTGGACAAAGGGAGAAAGTGCCAAGCTTTTGAGGTTTCATAAGTGAGGGTGGGCATGATCCAGTGACAATCCTCCATCCCTGTGTCCCGCAGTGGTAGAATATGTACAGCAGTCTCAGTTCTGGGATTTGCTCACTTGTGCCAGAGCAGACAGAGGAAATTTTCTCCTTCAAAAAGTTGGGGTTTCATGTGTAGCTTGTCTGGAAGGTCTCTGAGGGATAAGAACAGAGGCTGCAACAACTATCCATTGGTGATTTTTATTAGAATATTTAAAGGATGGTACACCTGTTTTTTAATTGATGAAAATTTATGTCAGCTGACTCACTGAAATAATGGAAAATAAACTTCAGTGGCCACATAAAACAAGAATTTTACACTCTGCAAAATTAGTTAGGAAAAGCCATAATGAGGGGGCTCCAACAATTATGAAAATGAGTATATATTAAGTTCAATGGGAAAACCAGATATCCAGAGTTATCACAATACTACTCAGGATGTTCCATTTTTAACAAAATATTATGAAATGTACAAGAAACATGGAAGAATGGCCCTGTCACAGTATAGAGTGATAATGTACACACAAAGAAAAAAAATTATTGATACTTATTTTGTTACTTAACAGCGTCTCTCCTGGTGAATGATCCATGTGCACTTGAGACAAATGTATTTATATGACTAAGAGACTTCAAAGTGAGTCAGGAGGTCATTCCAGAGGTTATGCTTTTGCATTTCTCAGTTTTATGTCTACCAAGAAAATGTCTTGGAATGTCATAACTTCCTGCATCAATAGCATACTCCACATATTACTGTCATAACATCTCTTACATTAGTACTTGATATTTTTTTCCTCTCATGAGCTATACCTAGTCTTAATGGAAGTAAGGTTAGTTAAAATATTTGTATTTTACAAATTTTCCTTCCCAAACAATATTGGTTTGTTTTTGCTCCTCTTATTTGGTAAATAAAAGTAAAGATTCCAAACTCTTCTTACTAAACTGAGTTAGTTTTTAATTCTCAAATAAACAGATAATGTTATAGAAAGGACACTACACATGGTAATAGAGACATACTTCAGATGACAGAAAGTTTAGCAGTATGGCTTTGCCCCAGCAACATTGAGCAACATTCTCATGAGCCAAGACATAATACATACTCTCATAATTTTGTCCTTCTAATTCTTAGTCAGAAAATAGTGGTAGATAATATAAGTTATTACTACGTGGGAAATTGGAAACTACCAAATGTTATGTTTGTTATTGTTGAAGCAAGAATATATATTATCAAGAAAATATGTATGTGTATATAAATATATTAGTACTTTATTAACCCAAGTTATATCCACATGAGTAAAGCAGGCCTGGTTCCTGTTATATTCCATTATGGGAAAAAAACTCTATTATACCCTGCTTCTTTTTAAAATATATATATATTTTTAAAAAGATATTTAGATTACATCAATGTTGCATAAAAATATAGGGGATTTCCATATGCCCCACTCCTTACACCTCCCTCATTTTCCAACATTGACAACATCCCTCATTAGTGTGGTACATTCATTTAAATTCATGAAAACATTTTGAAGCATTGCGACTAAGCATGGATTATAGTTTACATTGTAGTTTACACTCTCTCCCACACAATTTTGTAGGTTATGGAAAGAAGTGTAATGACCTGTATCTGTCATTGTAATGTCATTCAGGACAGTTTTCAAGTCCCAAATATGCCCCCATTTTTCACCTGTTTTTCCCTTTCCCTGCTCTCAGAACCTCCAGTGGTCACTGTAACCACATCATTAATATAAGTTCTTCCATTGCTAGAATCACAATAAGTCTATAGTAGAATACCAGTAAGTCTACTTTAGTCCATAGTTCATTCCCCAATCCTGAGGGTTCTGGGGTAGTGATGCCCACTCCACCTCTAATTGAGAGGGGACTTTGATCCCATGGGGCAGATGCATGGGACTCTCTTGCAGTTGTAGACTCTCTTGGTTCCTTGGGATGGTCATTTCCCATCAACATCTCCTTTTTAGTTGTCCTTGGTGAGTCCAATGAACTAGAGAGTAGTTGTTGCAACTCCATTGAGATTCAGGACCCAGCTGGCACATCAACAGCCCAAAGATTTTACTCTTGCATGTACACCTATCAACTCTAGTACTAATTATAGGTTCAAATAGAAGGGTCAGAAGAGCCATCTGTAGGGAAACCACAACTGAGTCCAACTCTGTCACAAGGGGGAGCAAAAGTCCCAAAGTAGAGCCCACTGACAAGGCATCAAACTCCTGAGCTCTCTACCCTGACTTTAGTGTCTGGATGTTTCCAGAGCCCTCAGGAGCCCAACTATTTGTGGTAGTGTTTAGTTTGGCAGTCAATGAGATCTGTCAATGAGGCTTTTCTTTTATTTTTATTTTTTAAGATACTTAGATTACATAAATGTTAACCAAAAATTGTAGGGATTCCCATATACCCCCCTCCCATTTCTCCCACAACCTCGCACATAAACATCCTTCTTAGTATGGCACATCCCCTGCAATATATATACACATCTTGGGGCTTTGCCACTAAGCTTTGATTGGGCCATGTCAGGAGGACACTGAGTCCCTGCCCCCTTGGCGGGCAGGCACTCACAGAGAAACTGCAGCACAGATAAAGAAAGTTGGAGTTTTGGTCCTGGAATCCAGAATGTAAACACATAGAGAAGCAGATACATGAGGAAGAAGAGCAGTCACCATTAGACATGGCAGAGGCCCTGGGAAGAGAGACAAGCTGTTTGCCTGATAGTCTACAGCTGGCCTTGTGGGGAGAGCAGAGCAGCTGAGCCCAAAGAGAAATGAGCCCCAAGAAGAGAGGATTCCACAATGCCTGAACCCTTACAGACATTGGCAGCATCTTTCTCCAATATGTGGCAACAGACTTTGGTAAGAGAAGTAATTTTTGCATTATGACCTGGTAACTGTAAGCTTCTACTTCAAATAACTACCCTTTATAAAAGCCAACAGATTTCTGGTGTTTTTCATCAGCACCCTTTGGCTGACTAGTACAACTAGTAACATGAAAAGGCCAGTATTATTTCAAATGTTTTGTTATAATCCATTTCCTTTAGAATAAATTACAATTCAATTCAGTGCAAATAAAATCAAGCATCATGAGTTTAATAATAATTAAACTGGGTCCATCAATCCATTTTACATAAATCTCATAATACATAATGTGTATCATATAATTCTTTCCCTTCAGAAGCTTGCTATAATTCAGTAAAACTATTTTGAAAATTGATTTACAGCATAAATATACCCAAAATGAACAGTGAAAAGAAGATGTTAAAAACATTTTAAGTTAAGGGTTATAACAAAATTTTTGTGGGAGCAATCAAATATGTAATATTGTCCAACAATTCGTTTATTTATTAATTGCCTGCTTAGTCTCTCCTATATGCAACATACTAAGCTAGTCACAGGAGATATATCTCCTGTCCTCAAGCATAACATAGTTCCATGATGGAAAGCACCATATACCAAAGGCTTATGGAAACAAATACCAAATTACAACTAAAATAAGTGGCATGATGGTGAGATAAATCTTGTTTAAATGTAACTAAAAGAAGATGAACAAGAATGGAGTAGTTCACAGCATATGAAGTCTCATTTTCAAATAGACCAGGGCAGGAAAATATAAAACTAGGTCAGGAATAGAGAAATAGCCCTAAGATCATAATGTGTTGTATATCCAGAAATTATGAATATCTGCAACTCTAGCTGGCAGTAAAATAAATTTCTTGTCTATTGTTTTGACCTCCTCAAACATAACTATACATTAGCTATTTGATAAAACATACCTATAGCTACTTTCTCTTCATGGCAATAATTGATCAAATAATCAACTGATTCCACTGTCTGTTTGACAACCTTATAAATAAATACTTGATCCTACTGTCTATTTGACACTCTTAGAATCTTGCCAAACCTCTTTCTTCTCTGCCTACTCCCTCTCCCCCCTCTTCTCTTTCCTTTCATGACAAAGATCACTGTGATTCCCACTCCTGGACCAGTCTCTTATCCCATCCCACTCTTTGCTATTTTTGTTTTGTTTTGCTTCCAACTCAGCCTTCACTTTATTCCCCAGTCTCTTCTGAGAGTCAGAACGTCTCTTCTTTTAAAATAAAGCTTAGGTGTTGCCTTTTCCAAAAAATTGTCTCCA
>JAQZBX010029037.1:0-27506 GCA_029593785.1 Cabassous unicinctus
AATGTAATGGAATTTACAGATTTAATTTCACATACAAAAGAAATTTCCTCCCTCAGACCAAAGCAACATTAACAAGCATTGGCCACAAGCAATGCTTTGTGAGATTTGCAAACAATCAAAAAAGAAATGTCTGAAACATCAATCCATTTTTACTTGATATCAAATGTACAAAATATATCAGATTTGCAATGATTATTTTAAAATAAAATTGTTAAAATAATATATACAATGTTAAGTGTTGGTGAATCCGGGTGCCTGGGGGAAGGGGTATGTTCAAATTTTCTATATGGGTTTTGTATCATTTTGCAACTGTCTTGTAAGATCGAAATTATTTCAAAGTAAAAAGTTTTTTTTTTTAAAGAAAATAATAAAATGTATGTAATAAAAGATGCAAAATGGCAATTTTGAGCTATAATGATTCTTTCTGGATGATGTCATCAAAATTTTCTTAATTCAAAAATTATCTAGGTGAATTAATAACAAAAATCCATAAGGTGGGCACAACTGGCCCTTACCTCTCATTCTACTTGCCCACCTCCAGCCCCACCTTTACCATTAAAAAACTCTTAGAAATTAACATAGGAGCAAATCTTTACTACTTTGGATTTGGTAAAGGATTCTTGGATATGACACCAAAAACATAAACAACAGACAAGAAAATATATTTTGGACTTCATAAAAATAAACATTTGTGCATCAAAGGATATTAGAAATTACTAATATTTATCTCAGCATGGATGAACCTTGAAAAGACTATGCTAAGTGAAATAAGCCAGATACAAAAAGACAAATAGTGTATTATTACACTTATATGATGTATCTAAAATAGAGAATTTCATAGAGATAGAACATCATTTCTCAGGGGCTAGTGTAGGAGGTAATGCGTGTTATTGCTTAATGAGTACAGAGATTCCATTTGGGGTGATTAAAAAGTTTTGGCAATGGTTGGTGATAATGGTAGCACAACATTGTAAATGTAATTAATGCCACTGAATTACACACTTAAAATGGTTAAAATGGCAAATTTTCTTATGTTTTTACCCACAATAATTTTTAAATCTTAAAACCAATGTCTTACGAAAACTGGTATGAACATACACACACACAAAACCTGTACATAAATGTTTAAAGCTTTCTGTATAATCACCAAAAATTAAAAACAATTTAAATGGCCTTCAACTGGTGAATGAATACACAGGTAAAGTACAACCATACAATGGAATACTCAACATTAAAAAGGGACAAAAATACTTGATACATGCACCAACATGGATGAATCTCAAAAGTATTATTCTGAGTTAGAGATGTCAGACCCAAAATGTTAACTATATACTATATTTGCATTTGAATGACATTTTCTGAAAGAGGCACTGGTCTAGGGAGAGAAAATGCATCAATGCTTGCAAAAGATAGAGTGAGCAGGGTAAGTTGACCACACAAGGGCACAGAGGAATTTTGGGAGGTGATGCAAATCTTCTGTATGCTGATTATATTGGTGGTTATCAGTATGTGTCAAAACTCATAGAACTGTACACTAAAGAGTGAATTTTAGCATATGTAAATTGTACCTCAATAAAATTGCCCAAATTAATTTAAAAATAAAATTTTCATATAAAAATAAGCTGGAGGGAAGGAGACTACAAATGAGATATAGACAAAATGAGGTTGGCTCCATGTATGATGGTTTCAATTAGGCAAGGCATTCATGAGTTAGGGACAAGTGAGTTATGATACTTTAGTCCATAGTTCTGTGTGTTTGAAAATGTCCATTAAAACTTGTATTTAAGGGAGCATACAAATGCCCATTAAATACATGAAAAGATGTTCTTATTCATTGATCATTAAGGAAATGCAAATCAAACCACAGTGATATACCACACCCACAAGGCTGGTTATTAATTAAAAAAACAACAACAACTGTTGTTGAGTATGAGGAGAACTTGGAGGGCTCATATATTGTTGATGGGAATGAAAAATGGTGCAACTGCTGTTGAAAACAGTTGGCAGCTTCTCTGAAAGTCAAACATAAGGTTACCATGTGACCTGGCCTTCCTACTTTTAGGTATACATCCAAAAGAATTGAAAGCAGGGACTTGAGCAGATATTTTGTACATCAGTGTTCATTGTAGCATTACATTAGCCAAAAGATGGATGTAACTCAAGTGCCCATCTATAGATGAACAAATAAACAAAATGCAGCATATACAGACAATGCAATATTATTCAGCTGTAAAAAGTAATGAAATCCTTATCCATGCAATACCATGGGTGAACACTGAAGCCATCATGTTTATTGAAATAAGGAAGATACAATAGCATAAATACTGTATGATTTCATTTATATCATGAACATATTATATCTAGAATAAGCAAATATTCTAGGTATTCTAGGTGTATTCGCTTAATAGGTAGAGTTTCTGTTTGGGATGATGGAAAAGTTTTGGTCATGTGTGGTGGTGATGATGGCACGATGTGTGTAAATGTAATTAATAACATGGAATTGAACACTTAAAAGTGGTTAAATTGGGAAATTTAGACTTTTTATTGTGTTATTACAATAATATATATATATGTATACTGTTTATTGTTGGTAAAAATCAAAAATTTTCACAATACATACCAATATTTGTAAAATGATATATAAATACATATGCATATATGTGCATTTGCTTACATAAATGTTATTATATATATATATATATATTTTTTTTAAAGGTGCTTAGATTACCTAATTATTACTCAGAAATTACAGGGATTCCCATGTTCCCCACCTCCCACACCTCCCACAACATACCACACCAACATCCTTCATCAGTGTGGCACATCACCCGCAATGGATATACACATCCTGGGGCCTTGCCACCAAGCATAGACCGCATTTCACATCATAGACCACCCTCTCTCCCACACAGTTCTGCGTGGTATATGCTGATGCAAAATGGCCTACATCTGTCGCTGCAACACCACTCATGACAACCCCCAAGTCTGGAAAAAGCTCCTGCATTTCAACTGCCCCTCCCCTCCCTGCCCTGAAACTATCCAGTGGCCACCGTCTCCACCTTACTGATACAATTTCTTCCATTGCTTGAATCACCATATAAGACAGAACACCACCAAGTCCATTCTAGTCCATACCTCTTCCCCCAATCCTGGGGAATTTGGGATGATGATGTCCACTCCACCTCCAAGTGAGAGAGGGTTTATATTCCATTGATACATTGGATGAGATTATCCTGCCTGCAGCTGCAGGCCCTCTCCATTCCCTGGGATGGCCGTTGCCCATAGTCATCTCCTCGCCAGGTGACTTGGATTAGTCCATTGAGCTATGGGGTAGGGGTTGCAGCTGCACCGAGATTGCAGGCACAGCTGGCACATAGGTAGGCCAGAGGCTCCAGTCTCTGGAAGTACACCTACAAACTCCAGCATCACATATAGGTTTGAATAGAAGGAACTGATGGACCATGTGCAGGGAGGACTTATTTTAGTCCAACTCTGTCACTCTCAGGAGCACAGATTCCAAAGAGGAGCCCACTAATAAGGCATCAATCTCTGGGGCTATCCCCACTTATATAAGTGGGGACCTGTGTGTCTCCAGAGCCCTCAGGAGCCCCTCTGTGTGGGGTGATATCCACTTTGGTGTTCTATGAGATCCTACTGAGCTGTGCGTAAGCGTTACCTCTGGGATGACCTCCCGACTCTCTTTGAAGTCTCTTAGCCACATGAATTCATTTCTCTTTACTCTTTCCTGCTTTTATTCAAGGTCTTTTTCCAATCATGTTGCCAGTTGGCTCTTGGTATTAATCCCTCGTTGCTAGGGAGGCTCATCCCCAGGAGTCATGTCCCACGTTGGTAGGAAGATAATGCATTCATATGCTGAGTTTGGCTTAGAGACAGGCCATATTTGAGCAACAAGGAGGCTCTCAGATGGCAACCCTTAGGCACCCCATAAGAGTAGGTTAAGTTTCAATTACAAGAGCAAAGACTCATAAGGCTAGTCCTCAATAACAAGAACCCATCAGTAGGCCATCCTCTTTTGCCTGACACTGCCTCTGCACTCAGGGAACTGCTGATGCTCCCTTGGAGAATGTGGCAGAGTTCTCCAGGCTGGGAATTCAGATTCCCTCATTTATTGAGTGATTGTCTACCCTCTGTGACCATGCCCCATCCCTTGATCATTTGAACAATTTTATATACCTTTCATGTATATTCAGATGAACTTACTCCCATGAATCCCACATCCCAGACACCCCCCACCAATGAAATTCTGCAGTCCCCATTGTAACCCTTCTGTGATCCAAACCTTCCCTGAACATGAAGCCCATAAAATAATGAAATATAATTAATAGGAAAAGAAATAATAATGATAAGCTTAAATGCAAGTGATAAGTACAAGGAAGCTCAGAAGAATAAACAAGAAATTAAACTAAAAATAAAATATAATTAGCAGATTGGGACATTCAAAAAAAATGGAAAAAAAACAAAACAAAACAAATCCTTTTTTTAAAAAAATTATTCTTTTTTCCTTTTATCACTTCATTATTGGATGTCCCAGTGTACCATGACACCTTCCCCCTCTCATTCCCCAGTGTCTCCCAAGTTTTCATTTAATTTTCAAAGAAGTTTTAGGTCACAGCAGAGTCACACCAGAATACTAAAGACTCCCACATACCCAACCTCCCTCCCCGTTACCCACCCCATATTAAAACCTTTTTTTTTAAATGGATGTTAGCATTGTTATAACTGTTATACAGATAGTAAAGTATAGCAACTAAACATTGTTGATGGTTTACAATATAGTTTACAATTTAGACTGTACAGTTTAATAATTTTTGATGATATTTACCATGTCCTGTGTCCATTACTGTAAGGTAATGAAAAACATTTCCCGTGATCACTAAATTCCCCATTTGATCTTAAGTATTCCTTCCACTCCATCCCCCTGTGGCATATGACACTCCTCAGTCTTGACTCATGGAATGAAAAGATTCATAGTTACATGCCCTGAGTATTCCAACATGCCCTTCCTAATCTACCCACCTGTCAACCCTGTACCACCAAACCCAGTAATACCACTATCCATCTGTCCTATCCTTCAATATGCAACTATACTCTATCCCTTTACCAAAGAATATGTCCATATGGGTGATGGCTCACAGCCTACTCTTCTCTTTCTCTCCCTTGTTAACCTGCCTTTCAGACAATGGTTCTCAGAGAATGCTCTCTTTTCTCAGTTCAAATCAGTGAGGTCATATACTGTTCATCCTTCAATGCCTGGCTTGCTTCACTCAACATAAGGTCTTCAAGATTCATCCATGTTATTCCGTGTGTTAGCACTTTATTCCTTCTTACAGCTGAGTAATATTCCATTGTATGTATGTAACACATTTTGCTTATCCATTCCTCTGTTGATGGGCACCGGGGCTGATTTCAACTTTTGGTAATGGTGAACAATGTCGCTATGAACTTTGGTGTGCATATATCTGTTCGTGTTTTTACTTTCAGTTCTTCTGGGTATATACCCAGCAGTGGAATCGCTGGATCTTATGGAAGATCTATTGTTAGTTTTCTGAGGAACTGCCAAACTGTCCTCCACAGTGGCTGGACCATTCCACAATTCCACCAGCAGTGGATGAGAGTTCCTATTCTTCCATATCCTCTCCAATACTTAGAGTCTGCTGTTTTTTTAATACCTGCCATTCTGATGGGTGTAAGATGGTACCTCATTGGAGTTTTGATTTGCATTTCCCTCATAGCAAGCGATGTCGAGCATTTTTTCATGTGCTTTTTTCCATTTGTATTTCTTCCCTGAGGAAGTGTCTTTTCAGGTCACTTGCCCATTTTTCAAATGCATTGTTTGTCTTTTTATTTTCAAGGTGTAGGATTTCTGTATATATGCAGGATATTAGGCTCTTATCACATAAATGGTTACCAAATATTTTCTCCCATTGGCTAGGCTGCCTTTTTATTTTCTTAATAATTTCCTTTGAGGTGCAGAAGTTTTTAATTTTGAGGAGATCCCATTTATCTATTTTTTCACTTGCTGCTCATTCTTTGGCTGTGAAGTTCATGAAACCATTTCCTATTACAAGGTCCTGTAAATGCTTTCCTACATTATCTTCCAAGGTCTTTATAGTTTTGGCTCTTATATTTAGAACTTTGATCCATCTTGAGTTGATTTTTGCATAAAGTGTGAGATGGTATTCTTCTCTTATTCTTTTGGAAATGGATATCCAGTTCTCCAAGCAACACTTGTTAAAGAGGCCATTGTCTCCCAACTGAGTGGGCTTGGTAGCCTTGTCAAATATCAGATGACTGTATATGCGAGGATCTATATCAGAACTCTCAATTTGATTCCATTGGTCAGCAGGTCTATCCTTGTGCCAATACCATGCAGTGTTGATCACTGTAGCTTTTTAATATGTTTTAAAGACTGGTAATGTGATACCTCCAACTTCATTTTTCTTTTTCAATATGTCTTTGGCAATTCGGGGCTTCTTACTTTTCCAAATATATTTTGTGGTTAGTTTTTCCAGTTCCTTAAAAAGTATAGTGTTGATTTTTATTGGGATTGCATTAAATCTGTAGATTAGTTTGGGTAGGATAGATATCTTGATGATGTTTAGTCTTCCTATCCATGAACAGGGAATATTTTTCCATTTATTTAAGTCTTCTTTGATTTCCTTTAACAGTGTTGTGTAGTTTTCTGTATATAAGTCCTTTACATCTTTAGTTAATTTATTCCTAGGTATTTGAATCTTTTAGTTACTATTATAAATGGCATTTTTTTCTTGATTTCCTCCTCTGATTGCTCGTTACTGGTGTACAGAAATGCTACTGATTTTTGAGCATTGATCTTATAGCCTGCAACATTACTGAACTCTTTTATAAGTTCCAGAAGCTTTGTTGTAGATTTCTCTGGGCTTTCTATGTATAGGATCATGTCGTCTGCAAATAATGAAATTTTACTTCTTCTTTTCCAATCTGGATGCCTTTTATATCCTTTTCTTGCCTCAGTGCTTGAGCAAGTACTTCTAAGACAATGTTAAATAGGAGTGGTGATAGTGGGCATCCTTGTCTTGTTCCCGATTTCAGAGGGAAGGCTTTTAGGATTTCACCATTGAAGATGATGTTAGCCTTGGGTTTTTCATATATACCCTTTATCATATTCAGAAAGTTTCCTTCTATATCTATCTTTTGCAGTGTTTTTGTCAGGAAAGAGTGCTGTATTATGTCAAATGCTTTTTCTGCATCTATAGAGATGATCATGTGATTTTTTTTTCTTCCAGTTTGTTTATGTGGTGTATTAAATTGATTGATTTTCTTATATTGAACCATCCTTGCATACCTGGGATGAAACCCACTTGGTCATGGTGTATAATCCTTTTGATATGTTGTTGAATGCGATTAGCAAATATTTTGTTGAGGATTTTAGCATCTAGGTTCATTAGAGAAATTGGTCTATAATTTTCCTTTCTAGTGGTATCTTTGTTTGGTTTTGGTATGAGGGTAATGTTGGCATCATAGAATGAGTTAGTCAATATTCCTTCTACTTCTATTTTTTGAAAGAGCTTAAGGAGAATTGGTGTTAGTTCTTTTTGGAATGTTTGGTAGAATTCAGCTGTGAAGCCATCTGGTCCTGGGCTCTTCTTAGTTGGGAAGTTTTTGATGACTGAGTCTATTTCTTTACCTGTAATTGGACTGTTGAGTCCAATTTCTTCTTTCATCAATGTAGGCTCTTTGTCCATTTCTAGAAACTTGTCCATTTCCTCTAAGTTATCATTCTTGTTGGCATATACTTTTTCAAAGTATCCTCTTATGATACTCCTTATTTCTGTGGGGCCAATAGTGATATCCCCTTGCTCATTCCTTATTTTGTGTATTTGCATCTTTTCTCTCTTTTTCTTTGTTAGTCTGGCTAAAGGCTTGTCAATTTTATTGATATTCTAGAAGAACCAGATTTTGGTTTTGTTTATTTTTTCTAGTGCTTTCTTATTCTCTATTTCATTTAGTTCTGCTCTGATCTTTGTAATTTCCTTCTTTCTACTTCCTTTAGGTTTAGTTTGTTGTTGTTTTTCTAATTCCTCCAAGTGTGCAGTTAGGTCTTCAACTTTAGTTCCCTTTTCTTCTTTAATATATGTATTTATGGCTATGAACTTCCTTCTCAGGACTGCTTTTGCTGCATCCCATAGGTTTTGATATGTTGTGTTGTCATTTTCATTAGTTTCCAGGTAGTTATTGATTTCTTTTGAGATTTCCTCCTTGACCCACTGTTTGTCTAAGAGTGTGCTGTTTAACTTCCATATCCTTTTGACTAACCTATTTCTCTGGCCCTTAGTGATTTCCAATTTCATTCCATTGTGATCAGAGAAATTACTTTGTATAATCTCAATCTTTCTGAATTCATTGAGAGTTGTTCTGTGGCCTAGCATGTGGTCTATCTTGGTGTAAGATCCATGTGCACTCGAGAAGAATTTAAATCCTGCTATATTTGGGTGTAGTGTTCTGTATGTGTCTATTAAGTCCAGGTCCCCTAATGTATTGTTTTGAGTCTTTGTTTCTTTATTGATTCTCTGTTTAGATGCTCTGTCTAATGATGATAATGGTGTACTAATGTCCCTCACTATAATTGTAGAAGCATTTATTTCTCCACTTAGTTTTTCCAGAATTTGCATCATGTATTTATGGCACCCCAATTAGGTGCATAAATGTTTATGATTGTTCTCTCTTCTTGAGAGATTAGCCCTTTATTAATATATAGTGTCCATCTTTGTCTCTTAAAATAGTTTTGCATTTAAAGTCTATTTTGTCTGATATAAGCATAGCTACTCCTGCCCATTTTTAGCTATTGTTTGTTTGTAAAATTGTTTTTGAGCCATTCACTGTCAGCCTCCTTGAATCTCTGGTTTGAAGGTGAGTTTCTTGTAAACAGCATATAGATGGATCATGTTTCTTTATCCATTCTGCCAATCTGTGTCTCTTGAGTGGTGAATTTAATCCATTAACATTCAGTGTTATTATTTGCAATGAATTTCTTTCTTCAGCCATATTTTCTCTGGATTAATGTATGTCATATGTTGTTTTGTTTCTGTTTTTGTCTTTTTAGATATTTTTTAACTCTCCTCCAACTCTTTCTCCCTTGATTTTTCCTTTCAACTTGTAGAACTTCCTTTAGTATTTCTTGAAGTGCCAGTTTCTTATTGATATACTCTCTTAATTTCTGTTTATCTGTGAATATTTTGAACTCGCCATCATTTTTGAATGCCAGTTTTGCTGGATAGAGAATTCATGGCTGGAAGATTTTTTCTTTTAGTACTTTGACTGTGTCATACCACTGTCTTCTTTCCTCCATGGTTTCAGATGAGAGATCAGCACTTATTCTTATTGTGCTTTCCTTGTATGTGATGGTTCTCTTTTCTCTTGCTGTCTTGAGTATTTTCTCTTTGTCTTGAGCATTGAACATTTTGACAAGTATATGTCTTGGAGTTGGCCTGTTGGGATTTATATTGTTTGGGGTGCGCTTTGCTTCCTGGATCTGTACATCCATCTCTCTCAACAGGGTTGGGAAGTTTTCAGCCATTATTTCCTTCAACACTCCTTCTGTTCTTTTTCCCTTCTCTTCTTCTTCTGGGCTGCCCATGATGCGTATGTTTGTGCGTTTTGTGTTGTCAGTTAAATCCCTGAGACCCTGCTGCTTTTTCTATTTTTTTTCTCTATCTGTTCGTCTATCTGTTTGATTTCATCTGTATTGTCTTCCACATCACTCATTCTTTCTTCTGCCTGTTCAAATCTGCTGTTATGTGACTCCAGCATCTTTTTTATTTCTTGGATTGTGCCACTGGCCACCATCATATCCCTTATCTTTTTCCATATGTTTACAATTTCTTCACTATGTTCTCTCAGTGTCTTCTTCATATCCTCAATCTCTTCCTTCACTTCATTAAGATGGTTCATGATATTTGTTTGGAAATCTTTGATTAGTTGTTTGATGTTCTATATATATTTCTGGTTTTTAGTTTGTTCATTGGAGTGGTCCATGTCTTCTTGTTTCTCAGTGTGGTTTGTAATTTTTTGTTGCCCTCTAGTCATCATTCTGTTTTGCTGGGTTTATTCAGTTGTTTAGCTTCTCTTTCCTCTAGAATTTTATTTAGTTGGTGGTTCTGTGTGTGTGTTAAGTTTTCTCTTTGACACTTTTTCTTCTTATTTTGTTTCCTTGCTTCTTTCTATGTTACATTGAAGGGAAAAGATTAGTGCCAGAGGAATCAAAAGATGTGAGAAAGGAAGAAGGATAATAGTAATAGTAATGAAAGTTAGTAGAAGGGCCAAATAGGACTTAATGAAATGAATATTTAACTTGTGTATGCAGTGTAGAGTAATAGGAAAAAAAGTGGAGTACCTACAATGGGCTGGGAAACCAAATAGAGGAATGTATATATAATGATTTAGAAAGCTAGAAAGATGAGGAGGGAGAGAAAGAGTAAAGAAAGGGCTAAGAGGAAAAGGCTAATATTAATTTAAAAAGAAGAAAACAAAATAGATAGAATAGAGGTTGTCACCCTTAAGTTGTGGGCTAACGAAAAAGCATGGTGTCTAAGAACCACAACAGAAAGCAGAAGGCAGATAGATGAGGGAAGGATAAGAGATAGCTTGTGATGCAATATCAGTGTAGACAGAGAATGGGAAATCACTGAAGAAGAGGCATAGCAAAGAAGAGACAAGCTAGCAGCACCTAAATTTAAAAAATGAAAGAAAAAAGAAGGGGGAGGAAAAAGGAAAGAAAAGCAAGAGAAAAAAAATAAGCAGAGTAAAGCCAAACAATCACACCATCAAGCAGTCAAACAAAGCTAAGGAGGAAGTGTTCCTTCTAGTGTACTTGTGGGTCCTCTCAGCCTGCTTGCATTTATCAATTTCCTTTGAGGGTTCTATCTGTAGGTTTTGAGGCAGATTTTTGTTAGTATACTAAATTAAGAACAGGAATTCATTTTTTAAAGTGACTGTCTTTTTTGGGGGGGAGGTATAAGGGACCCAAAAGGAGTCCTCTGCTAGATCACCCCCTTCACTGAGGGGACCCTAAATAGGGTTGTGGAAACTAATCAAGCCCTACTCACTTCCTTACTTCCCCAGGAGTGCTGAAGCTTTAATGCTTGTCAGTGCAGAGCGATAAAATTGGCTGACTCTGCCCCCTCTGGGGCCAGACATCAGTATCAATGGGCTGCTGTGTAAATCAAGTTTGCTCAGCAGTTTTGCCTCTCCCCTCAGCCTGGCACTGTTTTGAGCCAGCTTATCTGCTCCCCAAAGCTATGAGGGGGTCTAGGCAGCCAAATCCACAGAAGTTAAACCCCTCTCCACCTTCTGTCAGAGCCCTCCCTCCCTCAGAGTATGCTCCCTCACATCAGCAGGCAGCGGGAGTCACGGATGTAGCATCCGTGGCTGCAGCCAGCTGTTTTCTGTTCAGGCGAGGTTCAGCTGTCTGTGTTGACCAACACAGGCAGGCTCAGAACTCACGAATCTCCACCGATCACTCCACATTGTCGATCTGCCCGCTGCTAGATGACCCAAGCTTCTCACTCTATGTGACCACAGCACATTCCCTCAGGCAGGACCCTGTCCACAATCGGTCATCCCCAGAGATCTAGTTCATGAGTACCCACCTAGATCGATGCCATCTTGTTCTCTAAAATATAGTTTTAAATTCTGTTTAGGGAAAATCATTAAATAATGCTTTTGGAATAATAAATAGGTGAACTAAAATAAAAAGAACAAATAACTTGTTTATAAATGAAGTTAAAATATCATCCCCAAAGCTGGAATAAAAACAGAGATAGTCATTAGGAAACAAAAGACAACAGAGCAGTTTCTCAGTGGGGAGTATTATGGAAATGCAAAGAGATTGTATATCTTTGTCATAGGGAATGGCGTCACATTTGGCTTTTAGATGGCATGGGTGGCAGGCACTAGAAGTCCTGCAAAGCACAAGGAGGTCCAGGATTCAGCAAACTTTTACTTAAGGAGCCAATTAGGAAATATTTCTGGCTTCTGGAGTACATGGGGGGTATCTGTAACAACTACTCCCCCTTGCCTTTGTAGAAGGAAAGTAGCCATAAAAAATGCAATAAAAAGTGGATGTGGCTGTGTTCCAATAAAACTTTATTTATAAAAATCAGAAAGTTGACCGACAGTTTGTCAAGCCCTGAGTTAGGGCACTATGTGGTGGGTTTTGGGAGAATTCAATGCAGCAAGTGAAGAAATGTGGAATGGGGAGGACTATGCTGAAGAAAATTTGTGAGAAAAAAGGTAGTAAGACTGAGCATGTGCAATGATGGGGAGTCAACTCCAAAACATGTGCATATTTACATGAGACTACATGTCTACAGAAGTATACCGATAGAAATTTCTAGAGCATTTATCTGAGAGAGAAGGTATGGGTAAGAGTTAGAAAGTGTGTGTAAGAAAGTGTGCATGAGAGATGAGAGGGCAAGACTATCATGAGTGTGTGTTGTAAGAGTGAGAAGGTCTAAGGCTGAAAAACTATGTTCAGTGTTCATGTTTGAGGTCCCAAGAAATAGCCTGTGTGTCAACCAGAAAGAATTCTCAAACCTATGCCACATGTCCCTCCATATCTGGTATCCTCTGGTGGTTGATAGACCCACAACCTTGACAAATTTGCTCTCTACTTTCCTCATTTCCCAACTCCCCACATCTGAAACTGAGTTAAAAAGGGAGGCTTCTCTAAACCAACTGCAGTGGAAAAGCTCTGTGGGTCCACTTCAGCTGCTCTGGAAAAAGTCACCCAGCTCAGAAGCACCCTACAAAAGCCTTGCCACCATCCAGACAAGCCCCGAGTTTGACACCTCACACATGGGCCCTAGGGCATGTTTCCTACTAAATTGGTGAATGAACAAAAATGAAGTATATTGAGTGGGAGTGAATGAATGAGTCATTACTGAGTGAATCCATCATTTAATATTCAATTAAGGAAGGGCCATGACAAACCATGACTTAAGGGCCTAATACCGGGATGACTTTCAGATGTCAGCTCCAATTGAGAGCAATGGGGGCTGCATACTCTGGAAAGGGGTGGAAAGAGGAGACACAAGGTCACTGGCATTACTATGCTTTTTCTTGATACTGAAGGAAAGAAATAAAGGAAGATGCCAAATAAACAAGCAAGAACATAGCATCACCTTTTTTTTTTTTTGCTGTAATGGGAAAGAGGTCATCAAATTTACATGGATAAACAAGGGACTCCAAGTGGTCAAAACAAACATGAAAAAGAACAAAGATGGAGGGGTTAATCTTCCTGTATGAAAAACTTACTGCAAAACTACAGAACTCAAAGTACTGTATTACTATGATAAGATAGACATATAGTCCAGGGGAATAAAATTAAGACACAAATTTAAATCCCCATATACCTGAGATCAACTAATTTTCAATAAGAGTACAAAGTCCATTCAATCAAACACCTAAATATAAAATCTATAACCATAAAAATCCTCTAAGAAAATGTAGGGAAATATCTTCATGATTTTGTTGTAGGTGGTGGTTTACTAAACCACAAGCAATGCAATAAAAATATCCAAACTTAATTTTGTCCATCAAAGGACTTTGTCAAGAAGGTGAAAAGGCATCCAACTCAATGGGAGAAGATGTATGGAATTCACATATCTAATAAGTGTTTGATATCCATGATATACAAAGAAATCATACAACCCAATGATAAAAAGACAAGAAACCAAATTTAAAAATGTGCAAAACACTTGAATAGACATTTCTACAAAGAGGAAATATAAATGGCCAAAAAAGCAGTTGAAAAATTGTTCAATGTCATTAGCTATTAGGGGAATGCAGTTCAAAACTATACAGAGATATAATTTCACACCTTATAGAATGACAATTATTAAAAAAAAAAAACACAGAAAACTACAAGTGCTGAAGAAGACATGGAGAAATAGGAATACCCCCTTACTGCTGGTGGGAATGTAGAATGGTGCATCGTTTCTGGAAGACAGTCTAGCAGTTCCTCAAAAACTTAATATAGAGCTGTGGCATGATCCAGTAATCCTGTTACTAAGAATATATTCAGAAGACCTGAAAGCAAGGAGGTGAACTGACATTTGCACTGATGTTCATAGTAGCATTATTCACATTGCTAAAATGTAGAAACAACTCAAGTGTTCATCAACAAGTGAGTGAATAAACAAAATGTGATATATACGCAAAATGGAATTGTATTCAGCTGTAAGGAAGAAATGAAATTGGGATGCTTATGACAACATGGGTGAAACTACAGGATATTAAGTTGAGTGAAATAAGCCAGACACAAAAAGATGAAAACTCTAGAGTATAGGTTACTAAGAAATAGAATGTGGGTTGAGAATGGGAGCTGAATCTTAACATATGTAGAATTTTTAATAAGGTTAATTGCGATCCTGTGAAAATCAATAGATTTGATGGTAGTACATGACAGTGAGCATAACAAACACTGCTGATTTATAAATGTGATTGTGACTGAAAGGGGTAGTCTGTAAATGTAATATTTCAATTGAAAGGAAGCTAGAGATTAATGTAGGGACTATATAATATAGTGATTTTGGTGGTGGATGATGATTGTGGTTAATAGTATAAGAATGTTCTTTTACAAAGTGTCAAGAATATGGTGATACACAGGAAATTACAACTAATGTAACTTATGGATTAGAATTAACAGTAATATTTGTTATAATTTTGCAGCAATGGCAGAGAAGATATTATATCATTTCTAAGGGATAATAGGTAGATATAAGGGGCTATGGGATTTTCCTTTTTTGGGTAATGAAAACATTCTAAAATTTAGTTGATGACAGCACAACTCTGTAATGAATATGAGAGCCACTGAGTGTACACTTTCTATTATACAAAGCAAGGAATGTATAATACAATGAATCCTGTGCTGATGGCCATATTAACCAAACAAATATGAGAACATTCTCTCATAAACACTAATAAGTAAATAATACTAATACAGGGTCTTAAAAACTGGTGGTTTTGGGGAAAACTACACCAAATATAAGAAATTGGCTATTGTAGTAGTAAAGTTTTGATGATGCTTTTTCATAGTTTGTAACAATTGTTTCACAACAATGCAAACTTTTAGTGATGAGATAATGTATGGGAACCCTGTACAATGAGATGCATATTTGTTTCATTGGTTCACAACTTTTATTATACATTTATTGTTTATGGATTTTCATGTATGAATTATAAACTTCAATAAAATGTTAAAAAAGCACATACTCGATTTCAAAGACTTAGTGTGAAGAAAAAAACTGTAAAATACCTTGGCAATAATTTTTATAGTGATTACATGTTGAAATGATAATGTTTTGTGTGAATAGGCCTAAATAGAATGTATTACTAAAAAGTTAAAAAAAAATAGTCACTTCAAAAAATGATAGTGGGAAAACTTGCCACCAACCTGCAAAAGAATGAAGTTGAATCCCTTCATAATGACTTCCACAAAAGTTAATTCAAAATGTATCCATGACCTAAGTATAAGAACTAAAACCATAAAATTCTTAGAAGATAACATAGGACCAAATTTCCATAAACTTGGGTTTAGAAGTGTCATATTTAGATACAACACCAAAATGAGCAATAAAAGAAAAAATAGATAAATTCAACTTCATCAAAATTTGAAGTTTTGTGCATTAAGGGACATTATCAAGAAATTGAAAGTGTTTCCACATAATAGATGAAAATAGTTACAAATCATTTATCTGATAAGTGTTAAATATACAGATTATATAAAGATGTGCTACAACTGAACAACCAAAAGACAAACAACCCAACTGAAAACTGGACAAAGGCTTGCATATTAATCCAAAGAGGATACACAAATAACATATAAGCACATGATAAACACTCAGCATCATTAGTCATTGAGCATAGACAAAGCAAAACCAAAATGAGATATCACTGCAATGCACCAGTTTGACTATTATAAAAACAAAACAAAAAATGGAAAATAAGTGTTTACAAGGACACAGAGGAATTGGAAACCTATGCATTGTTGGTGGTTGTGTAAGTCAGCCAAAGGGATGCTGAAGCAAAATACCAGAAATCTGTTGGCTTTTATAAAATGTATTTATTTGGGATAGAAGCTTACAGTTACCAGGCCATACAGCATAAGTTACTTCCCTCACCAGAGTCTGTTGCCATGTGTTGGAGCAAGATGGGTGCTGATGTTGGCAGATTCAGGTTTCCTCTTCCTCTTAAGGTTCCATGGTCCCAGCTTCTTCCAATATCAGCTGTAGGCTAGGATAAGTCTCAGCTCACTCCCAGATCTCATTTCTCTCCATGCTCAGCTGCTCTTCTCTCTCCAGAAGGTCAGCTGTGAACTATCAGTTTAATGGCTTGTCTCTCTTCCTGGGACATCTGCTGTGTCTAGTGAAGCCTTTTCTCTTTCCTCGTGTATCTGCTTCCTTGTGTATATACTTCCCCAGACTCCAGCATTAAAACTACAACTGTCTCCTCTGCCAAGGGGGTGGGGACTTAACATCCTACTGACATGGCCCAGTCAAGACTTAATCATAATTTAATCAAGTAAGAGTGAAATCTCTCAATCCAATACAATCTAATATGCCCAGAGGAACAGACTAGTTTACAAACAAAATCCAATATCTATTTTTGGAATTCATAATACAAAACTGCTACAATGGTAATGTAAAATGTTGCAGGCAATGTGGAAAACTGTTTGGTAGTTCCTCAAAAATTGAAACATATAATTATCATATGACACAGCAATTCCACTTCTAGATATATAGCTAAAGGAATGGAAATCAAGGACTTAGATACTTGTACACCAATATTTATAATAGAACTACTCACAACACTAAAAGGTAGAAACATCTCAAGTGTCCCACAACAGAAAAATGAATAAACACAATCTGGTTTATACATACAATAGAATATTATTCGGACATAAAAAGGAATGATGTTCTGACACACACTACAACATGGATGAACCTTGAAAACATTATGCCAAGTGAAATTACCCAAACACATAAGGACAAATATGGTAAGATGCCACTAATATAAAATATCAAAATAAGCAAATTCATAGACACAAAAGGAAGACTACAGGGAACCAGGGCCTGTGGGAGGTAGGGAGAATGGAGGAGTTCTTAATAGATATAGACCTTCTGTTGGTGGAGGGGGAAAACTTTGGGAATGGGTAGTGGTTACTGTAGCACAACATTGTAAGTGTAATTAATTCCACTGAATTATACACTTAAAAATTGTTAGAATGGCAGCAGTTATGTTTCATATACACATTTTAAAATAAAACAGAGCCTTGACTGACAGATTATTGAGAATCTGTCTGGAATTGTATTTAGCAAGCTTCTAAATCTGAATCTTGGTAATTGTGTAGAAGAAGACCTTTAGAAGAATTGAATGTGCTCTTCTGCATGTGACTTTAAGAAAGACTTCTGGGTAGATTTAATTTATTTCCTTGACCTAAAGATGAGGATATTTTATTTGTGAACAAAAAGTATTTGAAATTAGTGCCATCAATTTCATAAGAATTAATAATGATGTCAAATATTTTTTTAAAAATGTTTCTGTCCATGCTCCCTGAGCATGAATTCTAACTGCTGTCCTCAATTGAAATGAATTAAATGTCATCTACAAGATAATATGGTAATATTTTGACAACATTAAGAAAAATCATTTTCAGGTTAAAATATTCTCCTTTGTTTGTCCTAACCTCTCTAAATCATGAGCAAAACACTCATTTCTGACAAATTAAATCAAAGCCTGATTGAATTAAAGAGGAGAGGAAGGATGTGAATGAGGTAGCAGAAGGGACCCTCTATATTAAAGTCCCTGGTCAGGTGGATATTGCTTCTGAGCTTTGCTGTGAGTGGAAGCTTCTGGATGCCAGAGGAGTCCCTAGTGGAGGAGAGGTAGTTTTTTAATTTTAGTTTTGCTTCCTTTATTTTTCTTCACCTCTTTAACTGAAAGCTGAATGATGAATCAGGGTGTTCATTCAAACTAACATTTCAAATCTCAGAAGTCAGGGCCATGAGTCTTTGTATCTGTATTTATACCCTATTTTCATTATTAGTACTAGGGATTGCACACAGAAAGTATAAAATTTCCTTAGGCAAGTAACATGAAAGATGCCCAAGGTATATTATTATTTAACTCTTAGAAATTCCATTATCATGCTCATTTTCCCCCCATATAGTGTCAATGACTGAACACTTTAAAGAAGCAAGTAGGTGTCTTCTTTGTCTGGAGTATCTTGAAAATCCCAAGCACTTAAAATGTGGATTTGTCTGCTTTCTGTACTGCATCAAGTCACTGAAGAAAGATCCCCATTGGGAGAGTTTATCATGCCCTTTTTGTTCTGTGATCTCTCAGAAGGACATCAGGCCCAAGTTTCAGGTGGAGGAGCTGTTTTCTGAGGTCAGAGAACTGGAGCCCCACCTGAGAGCTATCCTACAGCTGAACCCAAAGATGCTTAAGTACCAAGGTAAGGAATCTGTATAGCCTGATCCCAACCCATAAATAGCTCTTGAAAACCAACTGTTCCAAATGCTCTTTGTTAAATATTAGTTGAATTCTGGCACCTAAAATTTCTATGCTCTAAGCTCAGCTCTGTTTTTCATTTCTGAATATTTATTAGAACTACCTGGGTTTTAGCTGGATTTTTTTGTTTGTCATGTATTAGAACTTTTTGTCCAATACCATAGCCACTCGTGTCTATTGAAAACTTGAAATGTGCCTAAGGCCACATGTGGAAATGTTAATATTTTTAATCTAATGAGGATAAATATAAGTTACTGAAATCATTTTTTACCTGCTTCCTATTACTTTGTGTAAGGTGTTTGCAAGGATCTTTACAATTATATATGTGGATTCATTATATTTCCATTGGGCAGCAATTTATTTTCCACTCCCAGTCTGTTCACTAATGGATCTTACATATTTAAAAGAAGAAAACTTTAATCCAATAACTACATTACTTATTGTAAACTGAATTCCCAGTGTGAATAAAACCCTCAAGTTGTTCCAAATATACATAGGATAATTTGACCTAGTCCAGAAAACCAGGGATATTTCTCCAGGAAAGAGCAGAATTAAAGGAGCTAAAATGAATGACATACATGGGACTTTGCAATAGGAGTGAAGGGAAGGCCTATAATATATCCATTTGCTGAGCTATTTATTGTCCTTTCCACAGTGGATATAACCTTGGACATTGGCAAGCCAATGAATTCCTCATTTCTGATGACCTGAGGAGTGGCCAATGTGGGACTATCAAACAGAACCTGAAAGAATCTGCTGAGAGATTCAGCTACTCACTTTGTGTCCTGGACTCCTCTTGGATTATTTCTGGCCATCAATACTGGGATGTGGATGTGGGAACAAAGAATGGAATTAGCTGTTTGCAAATAATCTGTGCACTGACAAAGAGAGACCCTACAATCAACCAAAGTTGGATTCTGGACACTGAGTTTGAGAAAGGGAAGGTACCTTTGGGCCTGCATCACACCTCTGACTGCCCTCTTGGTTAATCCCCCTTTACATAAAGTGGAGATTTTCCTGGATATGGATATTGGAAATGTTTCCTTTTGCAACATTAGCAATGGATCCCATATCTTTACATTTCCCTTCTGAGCCAATCCACCCTTTCTTTTGTCCTTCAAGACCAAATAATGGTAATAAAGTTTCCCTGAGGCTGTGTTCTGTTATGATTCCAAGCACCCCATTCTTCAGCACAACCCAAAATAGAACAATAAACCCAAGATGATGAAAAGCATTTATTGATAATTACTTTGTGCTCCAAGTCACTGTCTTTTCTAATTAGTGTACAATACACATTGTACAAATAATAGAGAAATATGGAATATTTTGTGATTCACAAATACAAAAATCAGTGTAATTAGATTATGAATGAATTGCCTTTTAAAATATTACATATTATCATGGTTCAACTCTCTGGGTTTTATGTTTACATTTCTCTACCTATAAATATTTCCAAACTCTCTGATCAATTTCCAAATATTATTTTTTTTCAAAGATCAACTTCATATGTAATGGAGGTTATGAATTAAACAGAATTCAACTAGTTGATTTTTGTGATGTTCTAAATGATAAAAAAAAGCAATACATTTTATTCATAGTAAAAAAATATGAGTCCTTTTAAACATAGAGAAATGGGTAAATGTATAATATGCAGAATTGAAAGGACTACTTTTAAGCATTACATCATAGTTTAGCTATCATGCTTTTGCACATGAGCTTAAAGAGGTCAACCACAAATCTGCAAGTCTTGGAAAAATTAAACAGTTGTCCCAAGAGTACTGGTGGTAACTGTCATGCTCAGTGGTCCCATCCTCCTTTGCTTTTCCCATTTCACATGTTCAGTGCAGTGCTCACCTCCCTCTTCTGACACCTGGTCACTGCAATGTGCCAGTTATAGATGCTCTTATCACAAGTCATTTCCTCATGCCAAGGATATGTTGAATCCTCTGTTGGATTTTCAAGAGCTTTCAGTAGTTTAAAAGATTAAAAATATTCTTATACTAAAACTTAAAAGGTTATAGAATAAAGATTTAAGAATTTGGTTTATCAAACAATGTGAGATGACCTAAGAGTGACCCAGTTTCTACCACATCATTGAAATATACTCTTTCCATAAAGATAAGGAATCCACCAAACTTCAGATTTACAATAGTACAATTCATACTACATACTACAATTTCAAATGGAACAACAGTTTCTCTTTATTGGCATGCTACATGTTTCATATTTACTCTCATTTTGCTTATCTCCATTTTCAACACACTTGAAAGTGCTCAAGTATAATTTACTTAAGAATTTTGATCTTTACATCTGAGATAGGAATTTATGAACAATTTTATGTTATCCTAATATTTCCCCTTCTGGATAGCATCTCACACCTCAGGAATATTTCCATTGCTTTCTTCTTTCATGTGTGATCAATTTTTTCTCATCAATTACCCTACATTATTGTTTTAGATGATTCCCACAAGATCTGGTATTATGTAGGAAGGGTGAAATATCAGGAGAAATACATGAAAGTAACCAGACTGATGTCAAATTTATAAATTAAATTGTAATTATTCACTGGCAAGTTGGCATTAATAAATTTTAATTCCTAACCCTCACATTACCCCCCAAACCCAGTGACTCATGGTTAAGAAAACCTTGTGTAAATATACAGTTGAACCAGTGGAGTTATCCCCTAAAATACTTGCTTTTCAAAGTTAATATGGAACAGCAGCCTCTTGCTGAAAGATGAAATACCTTTGTGATGAATCTGTTCCTCCTAGGTTGTGGCAAAAATACATCAAATGTAAGATAAGGACTATAGTTTGTAGTAAAATTTTTATGATATGCTTACATCATTTGTAACAAATGTCTCACAAAAATGCAATGCTTTGGTAGTGGGTTGATGTATGGGACCCCTGTATGATGTTATGCATGTTTGCTTTGTAAGTTCACAACTTTTATTATATACTTATTGTTTATGTATGTTCATATATAAATGATATAATAGTAATAATAATAGGGTAAGTTGGGGAAAATACAACAAATGTAAGATGCTTTGTTTGGTAGTAATATTTTTGAGGATGCTCTTTTATCAGTTAAAAATGTTTCACAACAATGCAAGGTATTGGTTGTAGGGTAAGGTATGATGTCTCTGTATGATATTATGTATGTTGTTTTGTAAGTTCACAACTATTACTATACATTTATTGTTTATGCATGTTTATGTACATGTGATATACTTCAACAAATTTTTAAAAAATGAAAAAAAATATGGGATTCCTATATGCCCCACTCCCCACACCTCCCACATTTTCCCACATTAACAACATTTTTCATTAGTGAGATACATTCATTGCAATTGAAGAACACATTTTGAAGCATTGTCACTAAGTGTGGATTAAAGTTTACATTGTAATTTACAGTCTCTCCCACACAATTCTGTAGGTTATGGCAAGATTTATAATGGATTATATCTGTCATTGGAATGTCATTCAGAACAATTCCGAAGTACCAAAAATACCCCTGTATTACACCTGTTTTTCCCCCTCCCTGCCCTCAAAGCCTCCAGTGACCATTGCCTCCACATTAGTGATATAATTTCTTCCATTGCTAGAATCATAATAAGTCTACAGTAGAATACCTGTAAGTCTGCTTTAGTCCATAATTCATTCCCCAATTCTGAGGATTCTGGGATGGTGATGTCCACTCCAGCTCTAACTGAAAGGGGGCTGTGATCCCATAGGGCCAATGGATGGGACTCTCTTACTTGCTGTTGTAGACTCTCTTGGTTCCTTTGTATGGTAGTTGTCCATCATCACCTCCATGTTAGTTGTCCTGGGTGAGACCAATGAACAGGAGAGTAGGTGTTGCAACTCCATTGAGATTCAGGGCCCAGCTGGCACATGGACAGCCCAAAGATTTAAGTCTCTTGGATGTACACTTACCAACTCTAGTACTAATTATAGGTTCACATAGAAGGACAGAAGAGCCATGTGTAGGGAAACCACAACTGAGTCCATCTCTGTCACTCTGGGGAGCATAAAAGGATAACTTTCATTTTATTTCAAATACATTCTAAAAAATTAGAATATGACCTAAGAGCAGTTTTCTATATATGGGTACCTACACCAGAATCACTCCATACTCAAGAACAACTCAAAGATATAGAGAAAATCAGAAATAGTTTCCTTGAAACAAAAGCTGGAGCCTTCTAACCATCCTGCAAAGATTCATGAAATAATGTAAAAACATCTCCTTTGAATTATCAGATAAAAAGTGTGATTATTTAAAAATGAAGGAATCAAAGGGAAGCATTTGGAGTCTTCTTTTCATTATTCTCCCAGTTGGTATAGTTAACATTATTTCATTAACTATTAATGAGAAAATCTAGTCCAAAAATGTATGTACAAAATGCATTCCCTCCAAACTGATATCATTGAAGCCTCTTGTTTTGAAAGAGTTTACTTTTAAAAAAGACTAACAACTTTCATTTCCAAATAGCAATGACTGTATATTTTGAAAAATGCTTTCACTTTTAGGTAATAATTTATTTGAAGATGATAATAGATATTTAAAGCTTATTTTCAAATTTATATTTTCCAAGTATTTTGAAAATGGTTTTTCTATTTTAAATACACCAAATATGTGTATGAAAGAATATCACTCTAATCTGACTTATAGCTAGTGTCCATTTCTTCCATTTAGTGTATCTGCCTCCAAAGCACCACATTATTATTTTAGCAAATATATTTCTCTTTAGAGAAGCTCTGAACTAACAAAACAATTATGGACTCAGTCAGAATTCCCATATAACTGTCCTCCAATATCACAGCACAGCATGGTGGAATAGTTCTTAGAGATCATGATAAAATATCATGAAATTGTTACCACCAGCCTTGGTGCATACAATACCTTTGAAACACATTTCCATATCTCATGTCAACATGTCACGATAGCTGTCTGAATATGCTGTGTCTCTTTTGACCACCCTTGTGTTTTAATTTTTTCCCAAGAGTCATGTTTTGACTACTAGTTTTTTCATTTTACTTCTGTATTTGAACCACCACCACACCCAACTGCAAAGCAGAATTAGAGCTTAGTTACAGTTCTCTGGGACTCCATTCTTTTTTCTCTCATTCTTGTCTATTTTCAGCAGTGCCTTCTCTCTAGATGCTGTCTTTTCAAAAGAACCCATCCTCCATGCCCCCAGGCTCAAAGTTTGCATATTTGTTTGCATAGCACCCACCTAGTATCCCTGTCGTGAAGGAGGGGAAAGAAGACAAGGGAGGCCAGTTTCTAGGAACTATGGTTTGGCCACTTTTCCTAGACTGGCAAAGTCGAGGGTGTGCTTGATTCTATACTGCCAGCCTCCAGCCATGGGAGCCATTTTGGAAACCAGGGCCCGAACTTCAATTTTATATTCCTTGAAAAGATTGTCCATTGTGCTAAGCTGGGATGTTTCTGGCATCCAGAGGCTTTTGATGAGGTTGGGTCATCACTGATCATCAATATTTTCTCTTTTTGTTTTGCCATTTCTTCCCCTACCCTTGGCTTCCTGTGCTCTGAGGTTTAAATTTCATGGTCTTCCTAGTGACCTCGTTATCTGCACTTTTTTATGCCAATGAGATGTGAGGAATTACCAAAATGGGTTTTTTTACTCAGAAAGAAGATCTCCTTAATGGAAATTGCATAACTAAAACAAAAATTTCATTCTTACAGATTATTATGTCTGAGAGTTCAAGTTGGAATATAATAATTAGAGTTTTCTTATACTTTATTTCCTTTATATTAGAATAATTATTTTCCTTTATAAATGTTTCTTGCCATACTATCTCTTGCTTATCATGGATTACATTAAATCTAACCTAACCCTACAATCTCTTTTAAAATATGTCATTTATTTCCATTTTATTTTATAATTTTACAATAAAGATTATTTCAACAGCTTAAAAAAGGCCATTCATTGTACATTTTGTCCACATAATTAGTATGTGAATATATCTCAATAAAACTGCTTGACAGACAATTAAATATTCATGCAAGGAAAGCCAGAATATCACCTATGCACAGCATTGGAAACAGAGATTGAGACATGCATAATTTCCTTGTTTATCTGGTTTTTCTTTCTTTATTATTATTACTATGGCAATAATGAAAATGTTTAATAATGATTGAAGAGATGAATGCCCATCTCTGTGAATATGCTAAACACCAGGCATTGTACACTTTGGATAAATAGGATATTGTATTATTATGTATTACTAAAATACATTTCTTTTAAAATTTAGGGAGGATGCCTGGAAATGTACATCAAGGTGAGACATGGACTAGAGTTAGTAATGTTTGAATGACACTCTTGCTAAGTTTTTAATAATGAATCACAACCATTCAATGTCCTGGTGGAGATGTGACATAATGGACCCTGTATGGTGTTATGTCTCTTTATTATGTAAGGACACAAGTTTTACTCTTTTTTAAAGAGTTTACTTTTTAAAAGGGCTTTTATTTCCAAATACCATTAACTGGATACTTGGAAAAATTCTTTCTCCCTTAGGTAAAGATTTACTTGAGGTGATAAGAGATATTTAACTCTTCTTTTAAGATTTGTTTTTTACCGAGTACTTAAAAAAATTTTTTTTTATTTCAAATATACCAAATATGTATATGAGAGAATATTGTCCCAATCTGAGTTATAACTAGAGTCCATTTCTTCCATTTTATGTTTTTGCCTCCAACCCATCACATTCTTATTTTTGTAAATATATTTTCCTTAACAGAACTGTGAACTAACAAAACATTTATGCATTTGGTCAGAATTTTGATACCACTTTCCTCCATCATCACACCACACCGTGGTGCAATATTTCTAACAGATCATGATAAAATACCATGAAATTTTTACCACCAGCCACGGTCCATACAATATGTTTCAAACACAATTTCCATACCCTGCCTTCAACATGTCTCAATAGTTGTGTGTATATGGTTTGTCTGTTTTGAAAACTCTTATGGTTTAATTTTTCCACATCATCCTGAGTTTGTCTAGTGGATTTTTCATTTTACATCTATTTTTGAAGGAGCACCACACCACACTGCAAGAGAATTAGAGCTTAGTCAGTTTTCTCTTGGATTCCATTTTTTTCTCTCTCTTTCTTGTCTCTCTAGATGTTGTCTTTCCAAAGAAACCATTCCCCATGCCCCTGAGCACCAAGTAATTAGTCTGTGGCATTGTTTGGGCAACACCCACCTATGATCCCTGTGGTGGAGGAGGTGAAAGAAGACAGGCCAGGCCAGTGGCTAGGAACCCTTGCATGTCTGTTTTGCCTGGGCTGGCATTGGTGAGGGTGAGCATGATTCTATCCTGCCAACCTCTACCACTGGGAACCATTTTGGAACCCAGGACCAAAAGCTCAATTCCACGTTCCTTGAAAATGTTATCCATTTCACTAAACTGGGATATATCTGGTGTCTGGTGACTTTTGATAATGTTGGCTCTTCATTGAGATGACAATATTTTCTCATTCTATTCTTATTTCTTCCTCTACCCTTGGCTTCCTTTGCTTTGAGGATCCCTGGTTGGAAATACTGTGGTTTTCCTAGTGATCTTGTTATCTGTGGTAATTTTTGCCAATGAGATGTGTGCAAATCCCAAAGATGAAATATTTTTTACTCAGAAAGTATGAGTGCCTCAATGGAAATTGCAAAAGTAAAACAAAAATTCATTTCATACTTGGAGATTATTATGTCTGAGAGTTTGAGCTGGAATATAATAATTAGAATTTAGTTATAATTTATTTCCATTATATTAATCTAATTATTTTCCTTTATAGATCTTTGTGCCATACTATCTCTTTCTTATCATGGATTATATTAAATCTAACCAAATATTACACTCCCTTTTAAAATGTACCTTTCTTTTAATCTAATATCCATTTTATTTTATACTTTTACAACAAAGATCTTTTCAACAGCTTTAAAAAAAGCTATTCACTATTCACTTTCTTCACATGATGTGGTATGTAACTATATACCATTAAAACTGCTCAATAAAAAAATAAATATTTGTGCAAGGAGGACAGAAGAACACCTATGCACAGTGGTGGAAACAAAGCAATTGAGAGGTGAATAATTTCTACTTTGGTGTTTCTTTCTCTATTATTACTAATATAGCAATATTGGAAATGTTTAATAATGATTGTAGAGATGAATGCTCACCTCTGTGAATATACCAAACACCAAGGATTGTACACTTTTGATAAATAGGATATTGGTTAAAAATGTATCCATAAAACATATTTGTTTTTAAAAAAGGGTGGATACCAGGAAATGCACACCTAAGTGAGCCAGGCAATACAATTATTAGTCATGTTTGAAAAGCGCCCGTACTGTTTTTGAAAATGAATCACAATTCAAGGTCTGGCTGGAGATGTGATATATGGGACCACTGCATTGTGTTATGCAGATTTAATTTTAAGTTCTCAAGTTTAGCTCTACACTTCATGTTTATGTATGTTCATGTATGAATGATATCCATCATTAAAAAATATATTAAGAGAAAGAGGGGTGTGGGAGTCAAACATGAAGGTTTTGGATTTATTTATTTCTCTAATTGGTCCTTCTTTTTTTCCTCTTCATTGTTGGAGACTATGATCACCTGTGCATAGGGATGGATGGCTGTACACTCTGCCTGATGGATCATGTCCTTGAATTTTAAGAACCAACCCCCTCCCTCTGATATCTTGTGAAAAGTTGAGTTGCTCTTTGTCAACTTAGTCAACTTACAAGTGGCTTTTCTCTCCTGGGTAGGGAAACCAGCTTTCACAAGCCATAGGAGAAATTTTGAGATTGGGGGCTGTTTGTACTCTGAATTCTTTAGCTTTTTGTTTTTTGTCTCTGTGGTTTCCACTTTCTTTGTAAGAATAAGTTTGATTTTATTTCAAATA
>JAQZBX010029038.1:0-27509 GCA_029593785.1 Cabassous unicinctus
ATTTTTATGATTGTTCTCTTTTCTTGAGAGATCACCCCTTTTACTAATATATAGTGTCCATTTTGATCTCTTACAATAGTTTTGCATTTAAAGTCTATTTTGTCTTATTTTAGAATATCTACTCCTGCCCTTTTTTGGCTATTGTTAGCTTGTAAAATAGTTTTCCAGCCATTCACTTTCAGCCTAATTGAATCCTTGGGTCAAAGGTGGTTTTCTTGTTGACAACATAAGGATGTGTCATATTTCCTTATCCATTCTGTCAATCTTTGTCTCTTGATTGGTGAATTTAATCCATTATCATTCATTGTTATGATTCGCAAGGAATCTCTTACTTCAGCCATATTTTCTTTGGGTTAATGTATGTCATATATTGTTTTGTTTCTGTTTTTGTCTTTTTAGTTGTTTTTAAACTCTCATCCAAGTCTCTCTCTCTTGGTTTTTCCTTTCAACTTGTAGAACTTCCTTTAGTATTTCTTGAAGTGCAAGTTTCTTATTGACATACTCTCTTAAATTTTATGTACCTGTGAATATTTTGAACTCTCCATCATTTTTGAATGCCAGTTTTGCTGAATAGAGACCACCCCCTTCACTGAAGGGACCCTATATAGTCTCATGGAATTAATCAAGCACTTCCCACTTCCTGGACTCCCCAGGGGAGATGAAGCTCAGATGCTAGTCCATGCAGAATGATAAAATGGCCGACTCTACCCCTTCTGGACAGAGCCTCAGTGTCACTGGGCTGCTGGGTAAATCAGGTTTCCTCAGCAGATTCACCTCTCCCTTAAGCCTGGCGCTGGTTCAAGCTGGCTTATCTTCTCCCCAAAGCTATCAGGGGGTCCAGGCAGCCAAATCAATGGTAAAGAATCCCCTCTCTGCCTTATGTCAGATCCCTCCTTCTCTCAGAGACTGTTCCCTCTCCCTGGCTTGGCGGGATTTGGGGCTTATCCTTGGGCACCTAAGTAAATCCACTCCCTCAACAGATTTGCCCCTCCCTTCTGCCAGGAGTTGATTCAATCCAGCTATTTTGTTTGCCCAAGCTGAAAGGGGTCCCAGGCAGCCAAATCCACAGAAAGGGAAGCTCTCTCACCCCTGTGCCAGAGGCCTCCCACTCTCAGAAAGTGCTCCTGTCACCCCGTTGCTCAGCTGGGAGTTGCGGCTCAAACCAGCTTTTTTTTTCCCTAATGGTGGGGCTCAGCTGTCTGTGTTAACCATCACAGGCAGGCTAAAAACTCATAAATCTCTACCAATCAGTCCATGCCATCATTCTGCACAGATAGATGTCCCAAGCTTCTCGTTCCATGCACCCACAGCACAGACCCCTGGGCAGGACCCTGTCCATAATCCGCCATCCTCAGGGAGCTCTCAGCGTGTGCCCTCCTAAACCAATGCCATCTTGCCTCTCCAGAAGGTAACTCTTAGACAATATATATTACTAGGCTAAGTTTCAATTTCACAAGAACAATGTTCTTAAGTAGAAGCACAAATATCAAGGGCCTGGCATATTGGTCTATCTTCCTTTTCTAAGCACTGCTCATGTGTTCTAAAGATTCATACAATCTGTTAGAGAACACAGCAGGACACCGCAGGATGAAAACTCAATATTCTGTTGGTAATTCTGTGGGTCTCCACCCACTAAGACAACACCCCATGACCACATGAACACACATTTTATATTCCATAAAGGAATGCCACAGGTGTACCCCTCTCAACAAATTCCCCCACAACTGATGACCTGCATCAGTGACTCTCCCCTGCCACAGTTGCAACCCTTCTGCAATCCAAACCCTCCTTTAAAAAAAAGCAAAAAATTAATAATGAAATAAAATGAATTAAAATAAAATCAACTTAAAAATTTTAAAAATTCCTCTGTGGCTTTCATTACCTTAAGCTCTGTTATCTTTTAGGTATATAGACAAAGTCTTCTGTATGTTAACCCAGTGTCTTACTTTTTCTCACTTTGTTTTCCAAGAATTTTTAGTTTACATAAATGTCACATAGAATATATACAGGAATCCCATTAAGTCCCCTGTCCCCATATCCTCCCCAACCAATAACATCCTACATGAGTATGGTACATTTGATACAATTTATGAACAAATATCAAAGCAATTCTACTAATCATGGCAATGGTTTACATTATGGTATACATTTTGGACTGTACACTTTTACAGATTCTGACAAAATATAAAATGAACTGTGTCCATCAACGCATCTTACATATTGTGTGGGCCTCCACCCACTGAGTTGACATCTTATGACAAGAGGAACACATTCATATTCCATAGAAGCATGCCTCAGGTGCACACTTTCTCACATATTCCCTCACTACCAATGCTCTGCACCAGTAAACCTCCCCTGCATATTTACCAAGAGAACATTCCTACCATTATAGTGTAAACCATAGACTTACAAATCCCCAGAACTCACCTGTTCCTTCCTCCAGCCCTCCATCTAGTCCCTTGGATAGTCCAACCCAACTCCCCCACCCTGCTTACCCTCATATTCCAGTATCCTCAACCACTATTGCCCCCATCCACTGCCACATCACATCCTTCCTCTTTATCACGTGTTTTGCCCATACTGAGCATCAACTTACCACACTCTACTCCCTTTAGCTGATAACCTATCTTCCTGACACAAAAACTGTGAATCTGTTCAATATACTTAATCATATCAATGACATCCTACAATATTTGTCCTTTAGTGAGAGGCTTATTTCATTCAATATCCAGTCTTCAAGATTCATCCATGTGTGAGTATTCTTGCTGTCCTGATTTTGTGATAATCAGGGTAGGCTAAACATTCGCTATATTAGAATCCATGCGTGTGTCCCCAGACCTAGATTTTCTCCCTAGGTCTGGGTTTTAGAATGCTGGTGATAAGCTAAGCCTGATTTATTATATGATCATCCTGTATGGAAAAGACAGTAACTTTGGGTATCTTTGGTCAATCTTAAGAGATATAGCAGGGGCACGGATGTGGCTTGGGTGGTTGGGCATCTGGTCCCCATTGGAGGGACCTGGGTTCAAAACCCAGGACCTCCTGATAAAAATTTAAAAAGGAAAAATATAGAAATTACATGGACCACCAGGCCCCATGCGAAGGTGCACTGCCAGGCCCTGTGCATGGGTGTGCCACCAGGAAACGTGAGTGAGTCACAAGGCCCCATCCACAGGTGAGCCATGAGGCCCCATGATGGAGTGAGCCACCAGGCTCCGTGAGCCATGCAGTGAGGTGATGACATAACAGGAGAGTGACACAAGGGAGAGACAAGTCGAGACGTACCTAAAAGCCAGGAACTAAGTTGGCATAGGTGACAGGATTCCTCTCTCCCACATCAGAGATTATGAGGATCGAATCCCATTGAACACAGGAGGAGAAGGATGAGAAGAGAAGGCAAGAAACGGACACAGAGAGTTGCCCAGTGAATGGATATAGAAACAGCAAAAATGGGGGAGGGTAAAAATGAATAAAAGTAAATAATTACATAAATAAATCCTTAAAAAAATGTATTGGGGAGGAACATATGGACAACAGTTAGTAGTAATATTTTGCAAAGCTCTTTCATGATTTGTTAACAAATGTTTTTCAAAAATGCAGGGTGTTTGTGTAGGGGGGGTGATATGTGGGAGCCCTGTATGATGTTATGCTTGTTTGTTTTGTAAGATCACAATGTTTACTGAATATTTATAGTTTATGTATGTTCAGGTATGAAAGATATAATTCAATAAATTATTTTAAAAAAAGATTTTTCCGTGTTGTTATGTTTGTCAATACTTCATTCCGTCTTACAGCTGAATAATATTCCATTGTATATGTATATCACATTTTGCTTATCCATTCTTTGGTTGATGGATACTTGAGTAGCTTCCAACTTTTGGTAATTGTGAATAATGCCAAAAGGAACTTTGCTATACATATATCTGCTCGTGTCCCTGCTTTGAATTCTTCTGGTTATATTCCCAGCTGGATAATATGACAATTCTATAGCTAATCCCCTAGGAATTGCCAAACACAATGATTGCATCATTCTACATATTGAACAGTGTGGATGAAGTTTCCCTTACCTCCATATCCTTTCCAATACTTGAAGTTCTTTGTTTTTTTAATAGCTGCCAATCTAATAGGGATAAGAGATTTCATGGTAGTGTTGATTTGCATTTCTCTAATAGTGAGTGATGTGGAACTTCAGTTCATAAGCTTTTGAGGCATTTTTACTTTCTCTTTGGAAAAGTGTCATTCAAATCTCTTCCCCATTTTTAAAATGGGTTGTTTTTATTTTTCTTTTCAAGATGTAGAATTCCCTTACTTATGCTGGATATTAGCCCCTTATCAGATAATTGTTCACAAATGTTTTCTCCAATTGAGTAGCTGCTTTTGAACTTTCTTAACAAATTCATTTGAAGCATGAAAGTTTTAATTTTATAAGGTCCATTTATCTGGGTTTTTTTTTTCATTGCCTGCACTTAGGGTGTAAAGTTTATGACAACATTTCTTACTACATGATCTTGTAGATGCTTCCCTACACAATCTCCTAGGAGTTTTATGCTATTAGATCTTATATTTATGTCTGTGATCCAGCTCGAGTAATTTTTGTATAGGGCAGTAGATAGTGGTCCTCTCTCATTCTTTTGGATATGCATATCCAGTTGTCCCAGCACCATTTGTTCAAGAGGCCATTCTGCCCCAGTGAAATGGACTTGGTGGCCTTGTGCAATATCAGTTGACCATATATGTAAGGATTTATATCACAAGTCTCAATTCAGTTCTGTTCTTCAATATGGCTATCATGGTGCCATTACCATACAATTTTGACCACTGTAGCTTTGTAGTGTGCTTTAGAGTCAGGTAGATTGATCCTCCAATTTTGTTTTTCTTTTTCAATATGTTTTTGGCTAATCAGGTTCCCTTGCCCTTCCAAATAAATTTCATAATTGGCATTTCCAATTCAGTAAAAAATGCTTTTGTAATTTTTACTGAGATTGTATTAAATCTGTAAAACAATTTGGTAGGACAGTCATCTTAATGACATTTAGTGTTTCAGCCCATGAAGACAGAATATTCTTCCATTAATTTAGGTCTTCTTTACTTTCCTTTATCAATGTTGTATAGCTTTCAGTATACAAGCTCTTTAAATCATTAATTAAGTTGGTTCCTAGATATTTGATTCTCATAGTGGTATGGTAAATGGAAATTTTTCTTGATTTCCTCCTCAGATTGTTCATTATTGGTGCACAGAAATGCTACTGATTATTGATTTTATATCCTGCTGTTTTACTGAACTCGTATATCAGCTCTAGAAGCTTTGTTGTAGGTTTTTCAGGTTTTCTACATATAGGATCATGTCATCTGCAGATAGTAAAATTTACTTCTTCCTTTCCAATTTGAATGTATTTTATTTCATTTTCTTGCCTAAGTGCTCAAGCTAGTATTTTTAACACAATGTTAAATAAGAGCAGTGACAGTAGGCATCCTTCTCTGATTCCAGATCTTGGAGGGAAAGCCTTTAACATTTAAACATTGAGTATTATGTTAGCTTTGGATTTTTCATATATACCCTTTATCATGTTGAGGAACATTCATTCGATTCCTTCCTTTCAAAGTGTTATCAAGAAAACATACAGTACATAGTCAAAGGTCTTTTATACTGCATCAATAGAGATGATCATGTGATTTTTTTTCTTTGGAACTCTTAATGTGGTGTATTACATTGATTTATTTACTTATATTGAAACATCCTTGTATACCAAAGATAAAACCCACTTGATCATTGTGTCTAATTCATTTGACGTGTTTTTGAATATGATTAGCAAGTATTTTGTTGAGTATTTTAACATCCAGCTTCATGAGAAATATTTGTGTGTAGTATTCTTTTCTTATGGCATCTTTACATGGCTTTGGTATTAGGGTGATGTTTGCAGAAGAGAGTAAGTTAGGTACTGTTCTCACCACTTCTATTTTTTGAAAGAGTTTAAGCAGGACTGGTGTGCAATCTTTCCAGTATTATTAGTGGAATCATCTGATCTTGGGTTATTTCTGTTTTTCTTTTTGTATTTCTTTTTTTTGGTTGGGATTTCATTCATGAAAAATCCAATTTTTTGCTTGTGATTGGTCTGTTGAGCTCGTCAATTTCTTCTTCTGTCAATGTAGATTACTTGTGTGTTTCTAGAAATTTGTCCTTTTCATTTAAATTATCCACCTAGTTGGCATACAAGTTTTCAAAGTTTCCTCTTATGATACTCTTAATTTTTATGTGATCAGTGGTGATAACCCCTCTCTCCTTTTCTTATGTATTTGTATCTTCTCTCTTTTTTCTTTCTTAGTCTACCTAAAAGTTTGTCAAATTGATTAATCTTCTAAAGAACCAAATTTTGGTTTTGTTAATTTTTCTAGTGATTTTATTTATTTACAATTTCATTTAATTCTGCTCTAATCTTTCTTATATCTTTCTTTCTGCTTGCTTTAGGTCTAGTTTGTTGTTCTTTTTCCAGTTCATTGATAGGTGCATTAAGGTCTCTGATTTTAGCTCTTTCTTCTTTTAAATATAGGCATTTATGGCTATAAATTTCCCTTGCAGCTCTTCATTAGCTGCATCCCATTGGTTTTCATAGGTTGTGTTCTCATTTTCATTCATTTCATGGTAGTTACTCATTTCTTATTCAATTTCTTCCTTGACCAACTGTTTAAGAATGAGTTGTTTAATTTCCATATTTTTTGGCCTAATCTGCTTCTCTGTCCCTTACTGATTTCCAGCTTCATCCCATTGTGATAATAGAAATTACTTAGCATAGGTTCAATCTTTCTAAATTCACTGAGACTTTTTCTGTGACCTAGCATGTGGTCTATCCTGGAGAATGATCCACATACATTTGAGAAGATTCTGTATCCTGTACATGGATCTAATGTTCTGTATATTTCTCTTAGGTCTAGATACTCTAATGTGTTTTTCAAGGTCTCTGATTCTTTATTAACCCTCTGTCAGCATGTTCTGGATAATCTTGATAATGGTGTATGAGTCTCCCCCACTGTAACTGTAGAGGCATCTATTTCTCCTCTTAGTTTATCCATTGTTTGTCCAGTGTATTTTGGTTAGTTGTATAAATATTTATGATTGTTCTTTCTTGTTGATACATTACCCCTTATATCAATATATATTTTCTTTCTTTGTTTCTTACAAAAGTTTTCCATTTAAAGTATATTTTTTCTGATATTAGTATAGCTACTTCCACCATTTTCTGGTTATTTTATGCATGTAAAATTATTTTCAAACCTTTGACTTTTAACTTCCTTGAGTACCAGGATCTAAGATGAGTTTCTTGTAGACAACATAGAGATGGGTCATATTTCCCTATCCATGCTTATAGTCTGTATCTTTTTATTGGAGAGTTTAATCCATTAATATTTAATGTTATTACAGTGAAACAGTACTTATACTAGCAATTATATTTTTAAGTTTATATATGATGTATTGTGTCTTTATTTATCTTTTTATCCTTTTTGTTATTGTTACTAACAATTTTCCTTTCTACACTCTCCTCCAATGCCATCTCTCCTGTTTTTTTCTTACATCCTGTTGCACTCACTTTAATATTTCTTGAAGGTCAGGTCTGTTGTTGACAAACTCTCTTAATTTCTGTTTATCTGTAAATATTTTGAACTATCCCTCATTTTTGAAGGCCAGCTTTGTTGGGTATAGATTTATTGTTTGGCAGTTTTTTATTATCTTTAGCACCTTAAATATGTAATACCATTGCTTTCTAGGCTCCATGATCCTCAGTTATTTCAGGCATGGAATGTGACCTTGAAAAGAAGAAATTATTTCCATGCAACATATCTGCAGCTAGGCCTCATCTATCATCCTGTTAATGGTAAATTTGATGTGTAATAACCCAGGTCATACAAATAAAGACTTGGGAATGAATTCAGATAAATCTTCATGCTGAAATAAAGATGTGATTAAACATTCTCCCAGCAAAAATTTTGGAAATTTTAACTTTAGGGAAAAATTAATTTGTCCTAAAAATTATAAAATGAGAACTTAAACAAGAATAATTGAAAAACCATGGCATATCTCTGGTCTTTGAAACATTACAAAGTCTTTCAAAGTAATTAAATGGCTATGAAATCGAGATGACCCAAAAGATAGAATTTGTTCAAAAGAATAACACACCATTTTAATGCAACTAATGTGAAAAATTTACCTACAGACTGAGTGATTAATCCTGATTTCTTACGTAGAGAATTAAATTAATGAATATTTGTGAGCAAACTTTAGCAAACTCTTCTCCTTCCAACAGAGAAGTTATCACACTCTGGAGAATTCACTAGAATTTAATGTCTTGGGAAAAGATTTCATTCAGAGCCCCACAATGATTCAATATGTGTTATCACATATGAGAAAGAAACCCTATATCAGAGAACAATTTCAAGAAGTCCCCAGTGACCTGTTATATTTTAATCAGTGTAATCAAATCCACACTACAAATAAATCATATAACTGTCAGCAACATGGGAAAGTCTTGAGAAAATTCTGAACTTAGGCCACATGTGAGAACTCATACTGAAGAAAAATATACAGATGTCAAATATGTGGGAAAACTTTCAGAAAACCTTCCAACATTAGACAACATGAAGGAATTCACACTGTAGAGAACCCACACAAATGCCATGAATGCTTTAAAGTCTTTAGACAAAGGTCTTCTCTTAGACAACATTAGAAAACTCACACTGTAGAGAAAGGATACAAACATCATGTATGTGCAAGAACAATCACATTGGAGAGAAATAAAAGTTTTATTCTAAAGTAAAAGTGAATAAATATTCAACTAGTGTTGCATCAGAAATATCAGAAAGGGGAAAAATCATTAACTAAACGTGCTTTCCAACACTATACATACAAATGTCACATATGTGAGATAGCATTCAGTAAATCTTCTGTCCATAGACAACATGAGAACACTCACACTGAATAGTAACCTTCTGAAGGCCATCTTTGTGGGAAAACAGAGGTCTAATCTTAGAAAATGTGAGAAAATCACACAGGAGAAAAGCCAAACAAATGTCATATATGTGAGAAATTCTTCAATAAATCTGTGCTTAGGCAACAGGAGAAAAACCTTATGAATATTTTCTATGTGGGAAATCCTTTAGTCAACATTTTACCCTCAGACAACATGAGGTGATGCACACTGGAGAGAAACCTTATGAATGCCATCTATGTCAGAGAGACTTCTGTCAGAGTTCTAATCTTAGAAAACATGAGCAAACTCACAGTATAAATGTAATGAATATGGAATAGGCTTCATACATAGACTATTGTTTAAACAAATGAGAAAGCACACACAGGAGTATAATTCTATGTCAATGTCATCTATGATAAATACCTTTATTTGTAATTTAGGCTTGAATGAATTACACTGGGAAGAACTCTGACTATATTACCAGGAGGACATTTATGCTGAGCTTCAGCCTAAGTGCATAGAAGATAAACACAGGTTAGTAATAACTCCTACAACTTAAAATCAGAGAGGAAAATCTTTAACATGAACAGAAGACCCTAGAGGAACAGCAGATAATTTTGGTGGAGTAAATATTCAATGAAATAAGTATGAAAAATACTTTATTTATATCTCACTGTAATGAATGGAGGAATGTCATTAGTGATTTCAAATTTCTTCATCAGCATGAACATTTACATACTGAAGAAAAGACAAACCAAAATAGATCCAGAGACTCACAACTGCAGTGCAGATCCTTCCTCAGGAATTTTGTACAAGAGACACCTATAAGCAGTTTCTCTTTCCTTGCAGTTTCCTGGCCAGCTGGCAGATGGTGCTTATCAGCAAATATTTCCAAGGAGGTGACTCTTACAACATCCACTTTCAGGTTATACTTTTCTGGTCAGAGTCAGGAATCAAAGTGGGTGCTTCTGGTCAAATTAGCTGAATGGAAACCATTCTCTGACACACCTCTGACGCACTTTACCTCTTCCCAGGGAGGAAGACCTCTGTTCTCCTCTCTGTTGGCTGCAGTATGCCACAGGTTTTATCCAGGCTGATTGCCATGAGAGTGGGGGATGGCTGCCAAACCCAGACCCAGGGGTTTAGTAACTAACTCACAGTTTTCATTTTGCCTTCTTTACTTATCTGTCCCTTACCTTCTGGTGGGTTATACAGCACTCTCCTGGCCTGCAGAGTCCTAAAGCAGTTCCCTTGGACAGCTTTTTGCTATTCATTTGTTGTTTTTGAGAGAGAGGGGGGCGCTCTGCTTAACTTTTCAGATGCCATCATCTTGGAATTCTCTCTTTCTTCTTTTATATTATAAGCATTAAGGGCTATAAATTTCAGGACTGCCTTCACTGTATTCCATATGTTTTGATATGTTATGTTATTGTTTTGATTTATTTTGAGATATTTACTGATTTCTCTTGCAAGTCTATCTTTGACCCACTTATTATTTGAGTGGATTTTAATCTCCATATATATATTTTTAATTTTCACATTTTCTATTACTTATTTACAACTTCACTTCATTATGATCAGAAAATTGCTTTGTATAGCTTCATTCTTTTTTAATTTATCGAGATCTGATTTATGATGCAACATATGGCCTATCCTGGAGAAAAATACATGAGTACTTAAGATATTTTTAACAGAGCTTCAAGGTATGTCTCATTAAAATGTACAAATGGCTTTGTGACTTTTTAGATAGGTATCAAGATTTGTTCCCTCCTTTGCTTTTATCCTCCATAGAAAGACACACATGAATAAAGAAGGCATCCAAGGATTCATTCAGACTAATTGGGATGTTCCAAACCCTTCCAGAACTATGCCATGCTGGTCAGGTCCTCAGTGGGCACAGAAGCTGAGAAGAAGCTGGCCCACCTTTAGGGAGTCTTCAATTTTCAGGTTGATTTGACACAAGTGCAGATCATGCAACTCTTCAGGGAACAAGTGAGACTTTCAGGAAGGGGAACAAGAACATGTGACATGGTGACACAGAAGCCATCAGTTAAAAATGGACAGGCAGAAAGGGCCTCCAGGCCTCATGTCTGTTCATGGATATCTGTGCATTTTTAAACAGTTATAGGGGATGTTTGAAAAGACTTGTAAGTTCACCCATGCCTTTACTGACTAGTCCAGAACTAGTCAGAAAGTGTGCTATCAGAATGGAATTCTTTAAAAAAATCACTGAATCTTTTGTAGAAGTCAGGCTTAAATGACTACATTGTCCACTGCCCTTAGATAGAGACCTCAGACCAGCAGATTTTGGAGCTCTAGGGGACGCCGATTCAACTGTTTCCCTTCTTGTGGTCCAGCAGTCACTTTCCAGGCCCCTGCTTTTTGCCATGAACCCAGATAACCCCTTCTCATCAGGAATCAGGTTCACTTGGGATCCTGGTGTACCACTTGGCAGGGCCTGAACAGGGGGACTTTCAACTGTCCAGGAACAGGTGGAGCCACAGGCCAGCACATGACTGTCTTAGACATCTGTGATTTCTTATTTTGTCAAATACTCTCAGGAGTAAACGGAGAGTTCTGTCAAAGACTAAGTTAGATGAAGTATCCCCATAAATATGGGTATCTGTTGGATGACTCACTGCCATCTCAGGCAATGGCAACCCTAAGGTGCAATAATATATCCATCCTCTACCATAATATCATGCACTAGAGTTTTGCTAAGGAAGAGGCATAAACTCTAAATGCTATGCAAAGGCAACTTTATTTAATCAAATGAGTTTGTGGTCATATCAAATGATTATGACAATTGGGCAATTATTAAAGGAAATGAGCAATTCAACACATAGGAAAGAATGAAAATATATAAAACAACTCACCAAATCAGGAAAAAGCAACATCTGGTCTCTCATGAGGCTTGGAAGTGCCTTTTTACAGCCAGCCAGAGTCCCCATAGGAAAAATGGTCCCAGGCAGAGCTTTCTCTCCTCGGTGAGACTTCAACTAAAAGCTTGGGGACTAAACTCTTTTAAGTGGTTCTAAACCTCAAAACTCCAATGAGTCTTGCAACTCATGAGGAATGACCTCAATGAAAGTAACCAAATCCATCCAGTGGGAGAGTGGTCATCCTTCCTCAGGAGAGAAACGTGTCTTGAGGGGTATTTGTTCTATTCTGTTCATGGTACATTAAACAGGAACATAAAGGTTTCAATATACATCAGCTTTAACTTGATGTTAACTTTACAGGGGATACATGCAACTACTACGTCTGGTGACTTCCTCCTTCTAAACATTTGTTTTTATTTAATAGGTAGCAGTGTTGCCTGCATAGCAGCATTACAACATTCCAAAGGACAAAGGACAAGTTAATCATTCACATTTCTACACTGAAACAGCAGAGACTATTGATAAGAAAGCTTAGGAATTCACAAGTCTTAATAATAATAATTTCCTTATAGTACATCAACTAGATTATAAAATCTTTCCACATAGTTTCTCTGTTCTCAGGAACTCCCTGGTCATGTGGATGAAATTTCTTGGACACCAGTGCATTCTTCCAGGCCCTGGACTAACCCTTCAATCTGGCATTTGTCTTTGAAAGAAAAGCACATCCATACCTGTGCTTCAATTAACAAAACACATCCCAGGACAGCTGTGCCATGTCAAAAAGGGCCTGGGATTTTTGAGCCAGGGTTCATGCTCAACATGTTGGCTGTCCTGAAAAGGCCAAACTGGTAGAGTTGAGCCCTGCTGAGTGTCTGGGTGACATGTGGAGCTATCAGGAAAGAGGGGAATAACTACAAAGCACCCACAATTGGCAACTCAAAATCACTTCACAATTGATCTGGCTCTCACCTTTATAGGTGTACCCAAGGTATGATGATTTAAACACTTAAGATTGACTCAGTTACCAGATAATCTCTCAGGATACATTGGGAGAATCATGACTGAATCTATAAAGTGATCATCCAGGTGAGTGGACTTCAGAATCATACAGCTTCAGTCTCCAACTTGGCCAGTATTGAAATTTTTATAATTTTCCCTACCTTAGAGCTGATGCAATTCCATAGTTTCACCTGGAAAACTACAAGTACCTAATTGGTAGTCAAAAGAAACCTCAGCATGAGAAGTAGAAAATATTTCCTCTTTGTGTTAATTTGTGGAAAGGAAGCACCTGTGCTAGGTCAGGAATGGGTCCTTGTAAATATAATAATGACATCCATATTTTAGAGGTTGTTGCAATGTCTTGTGAAAATACCTTCAACCATAAGTCACAGGAGAGCTGATGGGATGTCTCAGCTCTTTTCCCATTTTATTGATCCTGAAATGCATGTCTACTCTGTGAAAGAATGACTTACATGTTTACTTTAGTAAGCCAGATAAGGTACTTTGACCCTTCAAACTTCTTCCACATAAAATACACTAGTGACCCTGTAAGATTTCTTATTTCAATGACTACTGAGACAGACTGCATATCATTTAAATTGAGGCAGGAAATAAAAGGAAAAAACACAACTTCCAGGGTATAACAAAAATGGGAATTTAATGTAATATTTAGGTCTAATGTTTGTGATTAGCAACAAACACATATTACCCCTTGACAATTGATAACGTTTTTTTTCCTTTTATACAGAAATTCATTTGACCTTCCCCTCAAGTCCTCCATATCAGTAAATTCTGTCACTTGTCTCTCAAAGCCCAGTAATCAATGATACATGCCTCTTGCAGGAGCTGAGGGGGCCTGGAATAAAACTGCCACCGCCCTGTAACCATTTTCTAGCTACTCCAAGGACATTGATCTCATAAATGGAATCTCAAACCTCCTTTACAAATGGGAAAATAAGTATCCCTGTGGCCGAGGTGGGAGTCAGAGCACCGCTTTATTGAAGAAAGGAAAATAATAAATATTAAAAACCACAGAACACCTAGCAATCCTTATCCCAAGTCAGGAACCAGGAAAGAACTTTCCAAGAAGATTTGTGTCTGCTGCTCAATACACCATGCTTTACCATTAAATGTTCACAGTAACCTCATGAGGTTTATCTGTATAATGTGGGTTCCCAGCTACCAAGGTCCCAAGTTCTGTTGTGCTATATCTCCAAGGAATTGATGTCACTTCATAGGGTCCCTTTACCTGTGCCCTTTCTTTAGACAAAACATATCCTAAGTCCCCTTGGGCTGCTGAATCTTCATCCTCCTTTCCCATGTCATCTACTTGAGTCTGTATTTACACAAACACATTCTTCCCAACAGTCTCACAGGAAGGCCTGGGAAATTTAAGACCCCATGATTGAGAAAGAAGTGGATTAAGACCCATCTCTACCTGTACATTTTCTGTCAGCCTGGTCAAGTAATTGTGCCTCTTGGGTTTCCTGAGTCACCCCAGCTGAACCATGGGTACATTCTAGCACCTCCTTCCAGTGATGTTATCAGGTGTATACTAAAAAAAAAACTATAAAAGTCCAGAGGTCACCTGTATATAATGCATGAACTTAAAATGGAAGTGTTTATACTTACCTCGCAATGGATATACCATGATCACAAAGGTGGTTTTCCAAGGTGAGGATTATCCTTTGCACTCTGGATGTGCTGACCCCTGCAAATTACCCATATGTTAGAAACTCAACTGCATAATTTGTGGTAGTGCAGGACTGCATTCGTGCTCTCCCCTGGAAAAAAAAATGGAAGGGTTACCACAAGTAAGGAAGAAAACATGTGATATCTTCCAAGGAGCCCCACCTTGGATTGCATATCCTTATGTAATCCCCCTCCTCTTGGGTGTAACCTGGATTTAGCCACTCATTTATAATCAATATATGGCCAAAGTGACAAAATGTCACTCAGAATATTTACTAAAATTCTCATGCTGCTCATTAATGGTTTTCCTGATATATTTGAGTTCTTTTTCTGTATTTTCCTTCATTTCCTTGACCATTTTTAAAAAGGCTTCATTTGATTTGCCCAGATTCTTGTCTTTTTCATTGATGTTTTCTGGATTTTTATCCTCTTCCTTTTGATGCGTCATGATTTCCTACATCTTTGATTGTCCTGTATTCTTTTTTGTGCACTGCATATTTTATTATTTTAAAACAGATGATGGATAAGCTTTTGTGATTTATGAGTGTGTGTTGAAATTTAAATACCATGAATCTACACAGGCTTGATTGGGAAGGAAATCCCTCAAATAAATTGCTACCATGACCTTTTTCCTGAAATTCTAACAGCATTGCTTTCCTAAAATTTTTCAGCATCTATACAGTCTCTATGAGCTTGTTTAGGGTGGAAGCCCTTATGTGCTCCCACTTTTGCAGAAGAGAATGAGAACTGCCCTCCCCCTCAATAGGAGGTGAATGTACATGGGGAGGAAAGTGTCCATGTGGCCTAGAGCAGTAACACAGCTTCTGATGTAGATGAATCTACCTATCCCATCCTGCAGCTATTTCACACGCAGATTATTTACCTGCAGAGACCTGGAAACACTTGGTTAATGTACTGGATTTGATATTCCCCAGGCAGTTTCTGAGCTTGAATGGGAGATGATCAAGGAAATTTAGTGCAGATTCCCAGAAGAGTCTCTAGCTGTGCTCTGACAGTTTCTTGTACACCAGGAGCCCAATTGTCCACAAGAAATGAAATCTCTTGCTTTTTTCCCAAAATACACTACTAGACATTAATCATTACATTAAAAACAGATATTATTAAAGCTAGAAAATCCTATAACGTGACAGCTAGTGAGAGACCCTCAGACTTCTATCAAATCTTTTTCTACTACCCTATCACTTGGCTATAAGTTTAGAACTGCAGGGTATTGAAGAACCTCAACAGCCCTTCACTTCTCCTAACCCAGAAAACAACAGGAAAGTATTTGAGAATCATAGACAAGGAGGCAGGCATTTTCCTTTTTATCTTGCTTGGGGTTGGCCAAGTTAAAGTATGCTAAACTGTTATGATATCTTACAGTTCATAGTTGCAATGCAAGTCTGAAGAGATAAGGCCCAAGGCCTTACAGAGAAATGTTTTGTCCCTTCAAACTTTAAGTATGGGTCCAACAGGCTCTACAAGACCACTTTGCAATATATGACTGTGGCAGTTTTATGAATCCCAAAAGGAGACTTATTATGTTTGTAAACTAATCTATTCCTCTGGGTGTGATTATATTAAATTCAGTTGAGGTGTCTGATTAGATTACCTGTTATGATTGCTTATAGGCCATTTTGATTTGACTATGTCAGTTAAGGAATGACTCAGTTTATGTCTTCATCCCCTTGCTGGGTCTGCTATATATGGACATTCAGAACAAGAGATCCCTGTCAGTTTTGATCTTGCTATGTGACAGAAAGGAGAAGACTCAAACATCTGAGTCCCCAGGGAAAGATGAGCTATTCACCTAACAGATTATAGCTGACAATGTGAAGGGAGCAGAACATCTGAGACTGAAATAGAAGGCCCAGAAAGAAACAAGTCCTACACCAGGAGAAAGTGAAATACAGGATCACTTAAGTATGAAGTCTCAAAAGACTGGATCTACAAAGCTCAATAAGATGAAGAAGCCCAGAGCAGAGTAGAGACCAGGCAATGATCAACTATTAACTTGCTTGAACACATGGCACCTGACTTTGGTAAGAAATCACCTCTTAAGTTGCCTTGAGTTAGACTTTTGATGGCCTTGGTATTGTAAGCTTTTATCCCAAATAAATACCCTTTGTAAAAGCCAACAGATTTCTGATACTTTGCATCTCACCACTTTGGCAGACTAATACTATGATGGTTTTTATCATTAGGGCTGCTGTTACAAACTACCACAAACTTGGAGTTGTAAAACAATAGGCCAGCTCAAGTTGTTTTAAAAATTGGGCTAGAAGTGGTAACAGCACAGATATTACTCTGTGATCTTGACTTTGTTCCTGCACTTTCCTCGCAGAAGAGTCTCAAACAGGTTCGATCTTCCTCTTTTTTATGATGTGATAAAGGGGCATAGATAGTTTAAGACATATACCAGGCAAAAATAATGATGGCCAGTGACAAGGGAAACAAAACTCAGGGAGTGCAGCTCCAACTCAGCTTGATGACAACTTTTTTTTTACGCTGAACACCCAGTGAAATTTGTGTGAAGAACACAGAAAAATAATCACTCCCTATTTTTATGAGAATAAACATCACCTTAAATTTGAAAAATAAATATATGATACAAGGAGTATGGGATTTTTCCTTTTGGAATAATGAAAATATTCTAAAATTTACTGAGGTGATGACACAACAATACTGTGATGAATATGAGAACCATTGAGTATACACTTTGAATGGACTGTACAAAGCATGGGATTGTATAACACAATGAATCCTGTGATGGAAGATGAACTGTGGTTAACAGAACAAATATAAGAACATTCTCTCATGAACTTTAACAAGTATATTGTACTAATAAAGGGTGTCATTAACTGGGTGGGTTGTGGGAACAATATGACAAATGTAAGATATTGGCTATTGTTAATAGTAAATATTTTTATGATGCTTTTTCATAGTTTGTAACAATTGTTTCATGCATTGCAATTTGGTGGTGGGGTAATGTATGGGAGCCCTGTATGATGATATGCATGCTTGTTTTGTAAGTTCACAACTTATATTATATACTTATGTTTATGTATGAATGTTAAAATTTAATTTTAAAAAAGTTTTTAAAAATGTTACTGGGTGTCAAAATAATGGTCAAAAGCAGAAAATACCCACTGTATTTGGGGACTAAATAGGACAAAGAGGAAGAAACATTTGTCACCCTTATGGATAATATGTAAAAAGAGGTTTATTGAAGGTTGTTTACTCTAACCATGGAAATCCCCACATACTGCACAGGGAAGGGCTTCTGGGTTGTGTGTTCTAAAGCAGTGATTTGGGGCCCACAAACTCCCTGTGACCAATAACCCCAGTAGGGCTTCTGCAAACCCAGCTGCTCTTTACACCCTGACCTGGGGACACTGAGTTCCAGGCCTTCTCTGCTTCTAGCTGATGGTGTGATCCTGATTTTCACCCTCTCTGATGCCCAAAAAATTCACTCATAAAGTAGGGACATCTGACTGGACAGGGGTGGAGGAAGAGAAGATTCTGGGCCTGTGGGGTCCCTGTGGAGTAAGTCAAGCAGAGTGGTCATATAGGTGGGCCAAAAGGACATCAGAGGTATCCCATTGTGATACATTGAGAGCTCAGTCATGGATTGGTTAGTTCTGTAGACAGAGACAATGATAAAAAGCCCAGGCCCTGTACCTGATATGATCCAAGGAGTCTGGGATCCAGAGGATGTTCCATAAGCTTGTTCCTTCTCCTGGCATCTCCTTCCCTGACTTCTCAGGACTGTTCCTGCTGGGGAGGTTGCTCTGGTCACAACCTTACCTGTGTTTAAGTCACAGACTCAGGTATCCTGGTCCCCAAACACATCTACCTTCTTTACTGTTGGGATATCAAACTGAGACCTGATGGGATAGGGGTGGAAACATTAAAGTTATGTTTAAACTTAAATTTTATCACATACTGAAACCCATGTATTTATTTTTTAGCTATTTAAAAGAAAGGTAGAAGCCATTCATCATGAGGGTGAGATATATGTGCCATTCCCAGACATAGGGCTAGTAACTTGCTGAATTCATTTAGTCTCTTTGTCTCTCTGTCACTTTCCCTACTGAATGATGTGCAGCACTCTCCTGGTCTGCAGCTCCCTAATGCAGCTCTCTCAAATAACTTTCTGCCCTTCCTCCATTGTTTTTATGAGAAGAGTTAAGCCTTTCCTACCTCTAATATTATATATTACCTAAGAGATACCTACTGAAAGCCTCCTTATTGCTCAAATGTGATGTCTCTAATCCAAACTCAACATATAAATGCACTACCTTCCCCCTGGAATAGGACATGTCTCCTGGGGATAAGCCTCCCTGGCACTGAGGGATCATTACCCAGTGCCAACTAGCAATGCATTTGGAAAAAGACCTTGACCAAAAGGGGGAAATATTAAATACAAATGAGTTTTTATGTCTAGGCAATTTCGAAGTGAGTCAGGAGGTCATTCTAGAAATTATTCTTATGCATGTCTCAGCAGGATTTCATTGAAGGCCAAAGTAAACAGAGCCTCAAACAATGGGTCTTCTGAGGGCTCTACAGACATCTAGACATTATATACAGGGCAGATAATCACAGGAATTCAACACCCTGTCAGTGGAGCTTACTTTGGAATATATGCTCCCCAATATAACAGAGTTAGACTCATAATTTCCCTATACATGGCTTTTCCACACCTTCTATTTGAGTCTGTATTTAGCACTATAACCAATAAATAAATGTCCCAGAGACTTAAATTTTTGGTCTGTTCATATTCCAATTGAGCCCTGAATCTCAGGAGAAATGCAACACTTACTCTACACTGAATTGGACTCACCCAGACAAACTAACAAAGGATGATGGTGGTCAATGCCTATCACAAAAAACAGATTAACCACAACTGTGAGCAAGACAGTTCCATCCATCTGACCTATGGTATCTAAGTCCCCTCTCAATCAGAAACAGAGTGGGCATCAACATCCCCACATCCTCAAATTTGAATAATGAACAGACAGGGGGGATGCAACTATGGACTAAATAAACATTATTAATCTAGACATGGAAGAATTTTTTATCACTGATATAAAGACAGTGGCCACCAGAGATTCTGAGAGGAAGGAGAAGGAAGAATAGGTATAACATGGGGCATTTTAGGGACATTGGAATTGTCCTGCATGACATTGTGATAACAGATATAGGCCATTATTCATTTTGTCAAAACCTATAAAATTGTGTTGTGCAAAGTGTAAACCACAATGTAAATTATAGACCATGGTTAGTACCAATGCTTCAGTATGTATTCATCAATTTTAGCAAATGTACCACACTAACGAAAGATGCTGTTAATAGAGAAAAGTGGTGGAGGGGGAGAGGGTGGGGTATGTGGGAGAACCCTATATTTTTGATATAACATTTATGTGATCTAAAGTTTTTTAAAAAATAAAAAATCAGTTATGAAACATTTTAAATTTGGAAATCATGGTTATAGGGGAAAAAAAGAATATTAAAACTTTTCTACAAATTTTATTGGTATTAATTTATGGTTATTGTTTTTTATTGTCATTAGCAATAACTCCTTTTATTGCCACAATCTCAGAAAATATTAGTACTCCATGAGATTTGTATTTTAGGGAGAAAATCCCAGAAACTGAAAATTGTTATTATTGCAAAACATTTAATGTACATGCATTTAGGTTAGTTTGAATGTGGAATGAACAGCCTCCATTTTCCACATAAGGATATAAATATATATGATTATAAAACAAACTCATGCTTGTTTATGAAAAAAAAAAAGAAAGAAAGTTAGAGACATCAGTAATATTTTCCTTAGTATTTCAAAATTCATTCAACTTGTGTGTAAGACATTTACACTTTGGTGATTTTAGCTAAAATTTGCATACCAGAGAATTCACACATTTTAAGTGTTTTATCAGATGCATACATCTATGTAAGTCAATCCCCTATCAAGTTATTAAATATTAACCCATTAATCTTCACTCTACAAAGTTCCCTTATGTCCCATCCCAGTAAATGTCCACCTCTAGACAAAAAATGACACTTTCTAATAGTTCGCAGCAATGGATGAATTATGTCTGTTCTGGAACTTCATATTTGCAGAATCATACCATATGTACTCCTTTGGGTAAGGCTTTTTCACTCAACATAAGGATTTTGTTTATTTTGGAAATTAACTCTTATTTCTGACTGGTATTCAACTTTAAGACATACCACTGATTGTCTACCCCTTTGTCTTTTCATGAGAATTTATATTTTAACTTTGAACCCATTATGAAAGATGTTCTGTGATAGTTCTTGTACACATCTTTACATCACATTGGCAGGAATCTTATAGCATTGGAGACAAATACTTTTCATTAGTTATGGGGAGTCTAAATGCCAGAGTGTGAAATATTTCTATGGCCACAGAAGTCTCAGTAGGAACATCTTTAAAATCAGAGATTTGTGCCACTACTATTCTCCTACCCCTGGGTATGGTTTAGTGTAAACAAGAATGGAGGGAATATCTTACCCCATGTTCTCAAGTTCCCCATATTATTTTTCCAGCAGAAATTAGTGCCTAAGTTCCCTTGAGGTGGAGAAAGCAGACTGGTTCTCAAATTTTACCTTGAATCTGGGTTTAGGCTATGTACAAGCATGAGAGGAAACAGATCAAATTGCTGACTTTCTGTGTGGACATGCATACAGCCCTTTCTCTCACAGCCTCATATCCCCATGTGTTAATAAAAAGGATTAGCTCCACTTTTCTGATGTTTATTATGGGACTAAGGGTTTTGGGGCAGGGACTGTACCCACTATCATTGCTTTGTTGTTTAAAGTGAAGTTTGGGCAATCACCCCCTCTGTTATCTCCAGCCACAAAGGTAAAATCTGGAAGCGAATGAGTCCCACTTCCATTCCTTGCTAAATATTATACATACATCCAGCATCTTCTCCACCTTATGACACATTCCATTTCTCACTAACCTACAGTTTGTAATTCACTTCCATGAGTCTACTTATTGTATTTAGATCATATCAGTGAGACCGGACAATATTCATCCTTTTGTGTCTGACGTATTTCACTCAACATAATATCTTCAAGGTTCTTCCATGTTGTCCTGTGCTTCCCCAATTGACTTATTGTTACACCTGATTAATATTTAATCATATGCATATACTACATCTTGTTTATCCATTAATCAGTTGATGGACACTTAAGTTGTTTCCCTCTTTTAGCAATTTTGAATAATGCCACAATGAACATCAGTGTGCAAATATCTGTTCATGCACTTGCTTTCAGTTCTTTTGAATAGATTCCTAGCAATGGGAATGCTGGATCATATGTAGTTTTTATTTACTTTCCAGAAAAATTGCTAGTTCTTCTTCTACAGTGGATGTTCCATTTTATAGTATCAGCAACAGTGAAGGAGCATTCCTATTCTTTCACATCCTCTCCAGCATTTAAAGTTTTCTGTTCTTTAAATAACAGTCATTCTGTATGCTGTGAGATGATATTTCCTTGTATTTGTTCTTTATTTTTAATGGAGCTTTAGATTACATAAATGTTACATAAAAAATATAGAGGATTCCAATATGCCCCATGCTCTCCTACTCCTTTAGTGTGAAATAACATTATTTCTTTAAAAAATGTACATACCTTAATTAAAAATATTTTATTGTTATAAAATGCTAACTATGATTTGATCCTTCAGGGAGGTGTAGACTTTTTGCTGGTGGAGCATCTTGCCTCCACCTTAATGGTTATTGACTGATAAGGGTGCTGAAGTTTGCAGTGGCTGTGCCAATTTCTGAAATGAAGCAAGAGTAAATTTGCCCCATTGATTGACTCTTCCTTTCATGAAAGATTTCTCAGTAGCATATATGATGCTGTTTGATAGTATTTTATCCAAAGTAGAACCTCTTTCAAAATTTGTCTCACTCCTTTCATACCCTTGCACTGCATTATCAACTAAATTGATGTAATATTCTAAACACTTCATTGTCATTTTAACAATTTTCACAGCATCATCAACAGGAGTACATCTCATCTCAAGAAACAATTTTCTTCACTCATCCATAGTAAGCTACTCCTCATCCATTCAAATGTGATCATGAGATTGTAGCAATCCATTCATATCCTTAGGCACCACTTCTAACCCTAGTTCTCTTGTTATTTCCACCATATTTGCAGTTACTCCCTCTACAAACATCTTAAACCCTTCAAAGTCATCCATGAAGATTGGAATCATCTTTATCAAAACTGTGTTAATGTTGATATTTTAACTTCCTCCAATGAATATTCTTACCGGAATCTTGAAGGGTGAATCAATTCCTGAAGGTTTTGTATGAATTTTGCCAATATTCATCAGAGGAATCATTATATGGCAGATATAGACTGATGAAATTATTTTTTAAATAATAAGACTTGAAAGTCATGATTACTCCCTTGATCCTTGGGTTACAGAATGACTGGTGTGTAAGAAAGCATGAAAAGATCACTCAAGTCATCTTACATATTCAGAGCTCTTGGGTTAACAGGTACATTGTCAAAGAGAAAAAATATTTTGAAAGGAATAATTTTCTGAGCAAGGGAATCAACAGTGGGCTTAATAAAAAGGAATATCTTATTTAATTGAGCATCAAAGATATTGCATTTTCTATAAATTAAAGTTTTGTGTAGACCCTGTGTCAACCAAATCTATTGGCATCATTTTTCCAACAGCATGTGTTCATGTGTGTCACTGTGTCAAATTTTAATTAAGATGTTTACATTTTTCTTTTGGGACATAATATTATTGCACACTTAATAGAATATAGTATACTGTAAACATAGCTTTCATATGTACAGGAGAAACAAAAAAAAATTCCTGTGACTTAATTTACTGGAATATTTGCTTTATTGCAGTAGTATTGAACTGAGCCCACAATAAATCTGAGGTATGCCTGTATTCAGTGAACCATGTGGTAAAAAGATGTGCTGTCATAACTATCATTAGACCAGAAGTAGTGTAGAATTAGCAAAATTCCTTATGGGCCTTAGGTTTTTCAGAATAATGAATGAGAGCTGGCTTCAACTTAAAATCACCAGTTGCATTAGACTGTTTTTTGAGGGTTGAAGCTGGGAATTGACATTGCCTTTCTAGATATGAAAGCCCTAGATGGAAATACTCCCAATAGAAGACTCTTTCATCTACATTGAAAATTTGTTGTTAAGATATCCATCTTCTTCAAAAATCTTAGCTAGATCTTGTGGGTAACTTGTGGCAGTATCTACATCTGCAATTTTTTCTTCAATTTTGATCACATTCAAAAGAAACCTAGTTTTTGGACTATCTCAACTTTCAACATGTCTTTCTCACTAAGCTTAATCATTTCTAGCATTTGATTTAAAGTGAAAGACTTTGGAATATTCCTTTCACTTGAACAGTTAGAGGACTTTGATGGATTATTAATTGGCCTAATTTCAATATGGTTGTGTCTCAGGGAATAGGAAGGACTAAAGACAGAGAGAAAGAATCAGAATAGTGAGGAGGTCATTCTATCCATTAAAATGAAGGGAAATATGAGAATGTATGATCAGTAAAAGGCATTGAGAAAATTTTAAGTGTTTATGGAGTATGAAAAGAAAGGCTTATATTTCATTTTGAGATGCTCCAATATTGTTATTTCCATACTTATTGCAGAGGGAAAAGGGGAAAAGTGACTATAGTAGTTTTAAAGTCAGGAGACTAAGATGCTAAAATAAGGAAAAAGAAATTTATCAAAATTGGGTTATGGTTCAATTCTTTTTTTCCAAATAAGAATTTATCTGTAGGAAGATCATTGATGATGTTAGCAAGATTCAACTATGAGGAAATTATTGCTGATCTGTGTAATTCAAAAATTTAGGTGAGTGTTAAGGTATGGTAAGTGCTTTTTCAGATGGATTGTTAGCAGAACAGATCAAAAACTTGAGAGAAAATTGCTTCAGAAGACGATTTTGTTCCAAGATGGAAGAGATGAAAATGAAATTAAATATTGAGGAGATGCAGTGTGATGAGAGGAAGAGGTTTCTGGTAAGGAGATTAAATTTATAATCAATAATATAGTTCTCAAGAAAAACTAGAGAGATAAAGTTCAATTGGAGACATTTAATGTAACCACAGGTAACATGGCTTTTTCATTAAAAAGGAAAGAAGGAGAAGCCAATGTATATGAATTCAGGAATATTTGAAGATAAAGAGTTATAGTGTTATTTGGCAGATTACATAATCTATCTGCTTAGTAGGAGGCAATTGAATCTGTTAAAAGTGCGGGTGCAGTGCTGCACTAGCCACAAGTGGCTCTGTAATTCATTAAAGATTCAGACTACATGAGATGACCAGTGGAAGATGACATCAGTTTAGTTGGGCACTCACCATTTCTCTTATGAAAGATGGCTGATTGGGGACAGGATCCTGTCCACGTGGTCTCTTCTGGGAGCCTGCAGAGTGAGAACCTTGGGGACATCAATCTGAAGGGAGCTGGACAGTGATGTGGACTGCTCAATATAAAATTGGAACATAGAAAAAAGCAAGGAAATATAAGAACAAAGTGTCCAAGGGAAAATTGAACACACACAGAACCACCAGTTAAATAAAACTCTAGAGCAGAGAGAGAAGCTAATCAACTGAATAAGCCATCAAAATAAAATGATAACAAGAGGACAAAAATTTACAAACCTTACTGAGAAACAGAAAGACATGGACCATTCCAATGATCAAACTAAAAACCAGGAAGAGATACAGAACATCAAACAACTAATCAAAGCTGTCCAATGAAATATCATGGACCAACTAAATGAATTGAAGGAAGAGATTAAGGATATTAAGAAGACAGAGAGAGAACATACTGAAGAAATTGTAAACATACGCAAAAAATAATGGATATGATGGCGATGAATGGCACAATCCATGAAATAAAAAAGACACTGGATTCACATAGCAGCAGATTTGAACAGGCAAAAGAAAGAATTAGTGATGTGGAAGACAATACATCTGAAATCATACAGATAGCAGAACAGATAGATAAAAAGATAGAAAAATCCAGCAGGGAATTAAGGATTTAAATGACAACAAAAAATGCACAAACATACACATTATAGCATCCCAGAAGAAGAGAATGGAAAGGGAACAGAAGGAGTGTTGAATGAAATAATGGCTGAAAACTTCCCAACCTTATTGAGAGAGAGGGATGTACATGTCCAGGAAGCACAGCGCACCACAAATAGTATAAATCCCAACAGGCCTACTCCAAGACATATAATTATCCAAATGTTCAATGCTCAAGACAAAGAGAAAATAATCAAAGCAGGAAGAGAAAAGAGAACCATCACATACAAGTGAAGCACAATAAGATTAAGTGCTGATTTCTCATCTGAAACAATGGAGGCAAGAAGACAGTGGTATGACACAGTGAAGGTAAAAAAGAAAAAAAATTCCAGGCACGAACTCTCTACAGAGAGTTCAAAATATTCACAGAAAAACAGAAATTAAGAGAAACTACCCAAAAAAACCTGCACTTCCACAGAAAAACAGAAATTAAGAGAAACTACCCAAAAAAACCTGCACTTCCAGAAATACGAAAGGAAATTCTACAGGTTGAAAGGAAAGAACAGGTGAGAGAGAGTTGGAGGAGAGTGTAAGAACAACTAAAATGATGAAAAGAGAAATAAAAACAACATATGTCTTACATAAACCCAAAGAAAATATGGCTGATGTAAGAATTTCAGAGTAATAACACTGAATGTTAATAGATTAAACTCACCAGTCAAGAGACACAGATTGGCAGAATGGATAAGGAAATATGACCCATCTATAAGTTTTCTACAAGAAACCCACCTCTGGAAAACAATTTTACAAGCAAATAATAACCAAAAAAGGGCAGGAGTAGCTATCCTAATATCAGACAAAATAGACTTTAAATGCAAAACTATTTTAAAAGACAAAGATGGACACTATATATTAGTAAATGGAGTAATCTCCCAAGAAGAGAGAACAATCATAAGTATTTATGCACCTAATCAGGGTGCCTCAAAAAACTGAAAAAACTAATTAGAGAAATAAATTCCTCTACACTTAGAGTGGGGGACTTTATTACACCATTATCACCATTAGATAGAATATCTAGATAGAGAATCAATAAAGAAATAAAGACTCTGAATAATGTATTAGAGCATCTGGACCTTATAGACATACACAGAACACTACACCCAAATACAGAGAGATATACATTCTTCTCAAGTTCACATGGATCATACTCCAAGATAGGCCACATGCTAGGTCACAGAACAACACTCAATGAACTCAGAATATTTGAGATTATACAAAGTAATTTACCGACCACAATGGAATGAAATTGGAAATCAGTAAGGGGGAGAGAACCAGATTATGCACAAAAATGTGGAAGTTAAACAACACAGTCTTAGACAAAGAGTGGGTCAAGAAGTAAATTTCAAAAGAAACCAGTAACTACTTTGAAATGATCGAAAATAACAACACAACATATCAAAACCTAGGGGATGCAACCAAAGCAGTACTGGAGGGAAGTTCATAGCCATAAATGCATACATTAAAAAAGAGGAAAGAGCTAAAATTGAAGACCTAACTGCACACCAGGAGGAATTGGAAAAACAAAACAAAATAACCCCAAAAGAAGTTGAAACAAAGAAATGCAGAACTAAATGAAATAGAAAATAAGAAAGCACTAGAAAACAAAAAACAAAAAACAAAAGCTGGTTCTTTGAGAAGATCAATAAAATTGACAAACCCTTAGACAGACTAACAAAGAAAAAGAGAGAGCAGATGCAAATACACAAAATAAGGAATGATGAAGGGGATATCAATACTGATCCCACTGAAATAAAGAGTATCATAAGAGGATACATTGAAAATTTATATGCCAAAAAGAATGATAATTTAGAGGAAATGGACAAATTTCTAGAAACTCACAAG
>JAQZBX010029039.1:0-27508 GCA_029593785.1 Cabassous unicinctus
CTCGCTACAGCTCCTCCCATCTATCCTAGAGTTACGGTTAGGGGGCGGGGCCCAAAAGTATCCCCCCCGCCCGGCGGGCCTTCGCCGTGGTGACACGCCCCCCAAGGAGGCGGGGCTTGAGAGCGACCCTGCCCGGTAGACCAGGGTCAAGCGCCGAAGGCGCCACTCCCAGCTGCGCTGTCCCTGCTCCAGCGCTTCCGACGCCCAGTTGCCCGCGGGTCCGCTGCCCTCAGGCCAGCTGGAGCAGGCCGCGCTCAGCAAGCAGGCCCTGGGTGTGGTTGTAGACATCTTCCAGGGTGCCCGTGGCTCGGGCCAGCGCGGCCGGCGCCTCCGCCTCTCTGGTTCCGGGACACGCCAGTTCGAGCAACTGGCTGCGACCCGGGAAGGCGAGGAACGCGAGGCGGGCGGCCTGACGCATGAGCCAAAGATGGTGCGGGGCCAGGGCCGTGCCGAAGGCGTCGCTGCACTGCACGCCGGCGTCTGGGCCTCCAACCGTCCCTGTCGCCACCCGGTGGAGGCAGAGCTGGGACCAGCGCAGCGCGCAGTGCAGCAAAAGCATCGTTCGTGAGCCCGAGGATCGGGCTGAGTCCCGCAGGGCGGTCCCGGGCGCTCCAGCACTCCCGCCCGCCGCTCCCACGCCGCCATGGCTACCAGCGTCGTGTAGTGTGTGGCCTCCGGGCCGTGCACCCGGGCCTCGAGGGCTGTGACCTTGGTGGAGGCCTCGCTTGTGGCGAAGGCGAAGATGGAGCCGAGGGGAATCAGGAACGTATGTTTGGTGGTGGTAGGGATGGGGGAGATGACTTGAGGGAACGATGCTTCATTCAACATAATGTCCTCCAGGTTCATCCATATTGTCATATGCTTGACGACTTCATTTTTTCTTACCGCTGCATAATATTCCATTGCGTGAATACACCAGTTTATCCATAGGACTAGAGACAAATGCAATCGCAGTGTTTCATGAAAAGCAAAGAATAGGGGATTTCCCAAACTCACCTCAAATGAGTTTAAGCTGAGGGCCCAGCGGAGGCTGGAGGCCTTGAGTAGTGACCCTAATCTGTTCATGCACGAGTTTTCACTATTGAGCATCACAGGGTTAGGGGTAGGGTTAATAGATATCTGAACTGATTCAGGGTGGAAGGCAGGCATGGGAGGTATGGCTGAAGGAGCAGAGGAAGAAGGGGTGCAGGAGTGATGGGAGTGGCTGGAATATGGGAAGAACACAGGATCTAGGCTTGGGGGGGACAGAAGTGCAGCCAGAAGGGATCTGAGGGAGGGGTCCTTAGAGCCTAAGTACAGAAGAGGGGAGGAAGGCAAGTGCCTCCCAATGTGCACACGGTTTTTCCAAACCTTTGCCACTGAACTGATTGCTGCCCCCCTCCTGGCGCACTTCCATCTGCAGAGCTGACCTAGTTTACAATCTCATACATGGCAATGGCATATGTAGACCAAAGCAGATTTAGAAAAGACTGACGGCAAGGGGCATCACCCACAGAGTCATCATCTAAGGACAACACTTAATGTCTTGGTATATTTCTTTCCAGTTATTTTTTCCATGCATATTTTAATATAATTATAGCCATATATATATATATATAATTAAGTGTGCAGTATTTCCCCACATAAGATAACATTTGCCTATACCTATACCTATTTTATTTCACAAGGAAGAAAATATGATAAAGTAAATCCCCTCAACTTTCTGGCTTTGCACAAACTCACCCTTCTCTAAATGGCCCTCCCTGGATCTCTGAACTGCAGTCTCAGGCCTCTGCTCCATCAATTAGATAGACCCTTTCTCTTTGGTACCTCCTAATTTCTCTTATTATTCTTTTCCCACAGCATTTTAACATACCTAAGTGCTCACCATACCCTCAAGTACACTTAGTACACACACCTCAGTCTTTCCTTCTCTCTCCTCCTTCCCTTTCAGAGCTTCCTGAGATGCTGGCCACAAAGATCTCCAATTCCCATTCCCCAATGACTCCTTAACCCCCTAGTCTTGCTAATGGATCTCCCACTCTTCTAAAGGGGCTACTTTTTATCATCACCAATTACTTCCTAAAGCCAAATCATATAAATATGCACCAGCCATTGTCTTCCTGGGCCTTTCTGCTGCCTTTAACACCATTCACTATTCCCTCTCCCTCTCGAGGGGGAATCTATTCTCTTGCTAACTCTTGAGACTCCTCTTTCATGTGGCCCTCCTCTTCCTCTGCTTCCCTAGTTAAAATCTCCCTGTGGCCCCACTGCCTTTAAAAACTGAACACAAAGAAAAAAACAAGAAAACAACAAAAAACTGAACACACCTGAAATTTATACACTACCCTCTTCAGCACAGACTATGCTCTGACTGCTCCCCCACCCCGCCCTTATTTTTCAAAAACCAAAAGCACAAAATTGTGCTGTAGTCACATCAATTTTAATACACAAGAACTGGAAAACATTGTCATGTGTTCAACGTTAGATAAATGAATGGGCAAATTACATGATGGAATATTGTACAGCCATTAAAAATCATGTAAACAAACATTTGATACAATGTGAGGAATGAAAGAATATAGAATTGCTTAAATAGTATGCACTTAACTATGTAAAGAAAAACAAGGTCACAGACAAGATTAGAAAGAAATATGCCCAAATGTTAACAGTGGCTGACTCTGGAGTGGTCTCTTTCCCCCCCTGCTCCATAACCCTTCTCTGTACTTTTAAATAAAGAGAGATATTATTTTCGTAATAAAGCAAGTGAAAAGCCAAAAGGGGCAAAAAAAAAACAAGTGATGTCCCAAGCTTAAGATTAAGGAATATAAAACCATCATCAGGTTTTCTTAATTTTCACGTCTCTCTTCATACTTTGTGGGTTGAGTCCTTCTTAAACTTTGAATCTCTTTGACCTCATCTCTCCTGAGTTTCCTGTCAAGGGCTCATGTGATTACACTGGGCCCACCCAGATAATCTCCCTATTTTAAGATTATCTGATTAGTAGCCTAAATTACACCTGAAAGTCCCTTCACCACAGTACCTAGGTTAGCATTTGATTGAAGAGCCAGGAGACAGGAATCTTGGTGGGGAGTGCTTAGAATTCTGCCTACCACGCAAGTCTTCTGGCACTTAGTTCGTGTTATCACTATCTCTACATTACTCTGAAAGGTATGGTATATTCTGTCTTTCATCTCCCTTCTCTACTAGAATTTAACTCACTCGTAAAAATGTTTAAGGAAAGTGACCACTAGTTTTTTCATTTATGTCATCTGTTAAATAAAATAGCTTCACAAAGCAAAATGGGTTCCAACACAATTCACAAACTTGGTAATAATAAAACAAGGTGGAGAATTTGTCTATAAAAGCTTTCGTCCATAAATCAATTTATATAAACTCTATGAAAAACTTGAAATAAAATGAAGGCACTATAACAGTCTTTTGGAGGCTCAAGGTAAAAGGCACAAGTAAGCTTCTATAATGATCTCTAAGATCTAAAAAACAAAAACAAAACAAAAACTTCAATTCTATATCAAAGACCACTCTCAAAACTCATGATTTGCAAATCTGAGAGTATAGTAAATATAAGAAATACTTCCTACATTTAACCACATGGCTGGTAGGAAATTTATTACAGTAAGTATATATGTATTAAGCAGGTCATTATTTTTCAGCAGGGTAAGCTACTCCAGAGACTTGTGACTTCTGAACAAATGCTGTCTATGACATCAAGAACTAAAACCAAGGGAAGTGGATGTGGCTCAAGCAATTGGGCTCCCATCTACCATATAGGAGGTCCAGGGGTTGATTCCCAGGGCCTCCTGGTGAAGGAAAGCTGGCCTGCGCGGCAAGCTGGCCCGAGCAGAGAGCTAGCCCACGCGGAGTGCTGGCCAATGCGGAGAGCTGGCACAGCAAGATGATGCAACAAAAAGAGGCACAGAGGAGAGACAATGAGAGACGCAGCAGCCAAGGGAGCTGAGGTGGCACAAGAGATTGAGCACCTCTCTCCCACTCTGGAAGGTCCCAAGATTGGTTCCCAGTGCCGCCTAAAGAGAAGACAAGCAGACACAGAAGAACACACAGCAAATGGACACAGACAATGAGGGGGGATAAATAAATCTTAAAAAAACTAAAAACCACTAAAAAGCTTAGAGACAAAAAGTTTAATTTCATTACAATTGTTTTTAAAGTCAGTTATGATTTTGACGAACATTATAGGTAAGTCTATAGCAAGTTTCTAATTTCCAAGATACAAAAGACAATAAATATAGATTCAACTTCGGTCTAAAAACAATAGTGTAAATGTAATTATTTGTAGTGTAGCTTAGTTTCAATATTCCAAATATATGTATAATTCGTAAGATGCTACAAGAAGTTATGTAATAAAGGTACTGCTCACTGACAGCTAGCTAACAGTTCTTCACAGGCGGCCCCCTGACCCCTCACACAGTCTCCCAGGGTGATCTGCTGCTCTAGGCACGCAGGGGCACCATGGCCCTGGCCCTGGCCCTTTGTGGCAGGAGGACTGGAACAGGGGCAAGTGCTAAGAGCACCAGCCAGGCGGGGCGCAACGCCGACATTCACAACAGCGAAACAAATGGTCCTGTTCCTTGCAGAAAACAGGACTGCTACTGTCTATCTTCCTGGACGTTCCAGTTCATGGAGCTGAACGCCCTCCACCAACAGGGAGCTTTCAGTCCTTCATTTTCTCCTAGAGCACATTCTTCATCACTTTCAAGTTACACTGTCATTGAAATAAGTCTTGTGAAATTTTTTTGCCAAAAACGATTGTATCATTTCTTCTTAGTGATAACAGAAATTAGTTCTTCATTAACTAAAATTCTGTAAAGTTCAGGCCAAGCTCCTTTGTCTTGGCTTAATTCTTGGGTACAGCTGTAAGAGAATTTAGAAATTGTTTACAAATGAGAGTACAACAAAATTTCAAGAAATACTGGGAGGGGAGCAGATGTCAGAGGAAGGAAATCAAACTAAGAAAAAGGACTTTCTGCTGCATGAAGCACCCAGAACTGCCAGAGTACAAAAAACCATATTTAGCAAGTCCTCCAGCCATCCATTCTGCCAAGACATTCAAAGGTCACAGGGACCTACCAACTGTGATGATAACATGGTGCAGTAATATGTAAGTAAAAAGCTACCCATTCCATGGGAGTTCTAGGCATTAACTCATTTGCACAGCTCAGTGAACAATAAATCAAAGCTAACAAGGAATACAAACGGCTGAAGGTGCTTTGCAATATGCTATGAACTCCAGCGTTTAGAGCTCTCATTTCTAGGGAAGAAAGATAAAAAATTAACTTCTAATTTTATTCACAATGGATTTAATGTTATTGTCAATGGTCTGAGACTATGAGGAATGAAACACCACAGACTAAAAGTCTACATATTTAAGGAAGGATAGGCAGATTTTTAAACTCAGGATTTTTGTTGTTTTGTGTTTTCCATGAGGAGGGCTGGAGAGAATGGCAGTGTGAAGGTCACAAGATCTCCAGTCTCTGAGGCCAAGAACTAGTCAAACTAGTAATTCAACAGGCAAACTAAAGAAAAAACTCCCCCCACCCCCGACGCCCGCCTTGAAGAAAAGAAAAAAGTACTCAAAGAGACTGAAAAAAGAAAATTCTACTTCCAGCCATAATTGAAAAACTAACTGGTGGATTACTGTTATATAAGATTATCTTCTAGCTGAGAAAAAAACATTTAGCCAATATAATTTTCTAGATTCATATCTGAGCCTCTGACTAAAAATTCAAGTTCATGCAATTTCATTTTCTTTAAACTTCAAAAGAAACAACAACGTTGTTCTATACAACACAGTTGTATAGAAGCCACCTCTACACAGAAAAGATTTCCAAAAGAACAAGAATACTTCACTGCAGGATTAAGATGAATCTCCAGTTCAATCTGCAAGTTTCAGAACCTTGTGACAGCCTCATTCACCAGACAGAACTCACAGACTTTGACTAACCGCTTCCACAGAATGAACCATTCTCCCCATGTTTCATTAACCACAGAGCCTCTTTACAAAATTAAAATAAAATACACTAACTATAAAACAACTGGTTCTAAGAAGGAGAGCTTTTCCCAGGTAAGCAACTATGAAAAGTAATGGTGCTTATTTACTATTAAAGTTTATTAGAGAAGTAAAGCACCTGCATGCAAGGCACTGTACTTCTCAGCTTCTACAGACTTTGCAGAAGTAACTGAGGTGCTTGAAAGTATACAACCTTTATGTTTCTACTTTCTTCTGCTAATCTGAAAGTCTGTTGTTTTTTTAATAACAAACATGTCCTAATTTTTTTTTCACTTTCACTCTTTATAATTTACCTTCTGATACCATCTAAACCTTGAATGTTTCTGTAATAGTAAATCTTTCAGGAAAGCAGCAGCCAAGATGTGTAAGGTCATTTATCATACACATGAGCTAAACAACAATGGAGAAGGAGGCATCAGGAGGAGGAGATGCTGGTCAATGGAGGCCCAGGGGGCTAAGCACACACACACACTCCCAGTCACGGCCTAGAAGCTGGAGCAGCTCCTTGAGGGCAGAGACCATGCCTGCCTGACACTTGATAAAAATACCAATAATGCCAAAGACCACTTCCTATCTATCAGGTACCTGCTCTGGGAGGTGGGTCTTTCCCACCTCTCCCCTCTTCCTACAGCCGCCCTGGCTACCTAGACAATATGAGCTGCAGGTGGAGCTCAAGTGCTGCCAAAGCCAGCGCTCCTGACCAGCGTGCTGCAGACTGCAAATTACAAGCAGCCCTTCCTTCAAACCTCTCCTTACTTCTCACCAACGGCAGGGAGATTTGCAAACACGTTTATCCTTAAAATTTTATCTCAGTCTCTCAATTATCTCCATCATTTCTCTCACCTTCACAGACCCAACCTTATAAACACACAACCATATACTAAAGGAATAAATGAACCTAAGAAAGAGTTTCTCTCCCTCTCCCTCCCTCCTCTGTCTGACCATACTCTAGCCTTTTCCCTGAAAACACTCCTAAGAATCCTCACCTGATGACAGGAGTCCCATCATACCAATATAGAATTGTTATTGGTTAGGTTCTATGTGCCTATATGAATTACTAATTTCTTCTTCTTTTTCAGAAACTTTAGTAGAGAAAGAACAAAGTCAAGAATTTTGTTTTTAATACCCTGTTCTTCTCTCTACCATGCACCTAGGTATGTCAAATACTGATTTGGACAGAGTTAAAATCTATTTCAAACGTCACAAACTCAATTCCCATCCTATTACCCAGTTATCTTTACTCTGTTTAACGAAGGGCAGGAAGCTGCACTGTATCTGTAACAGAGCAGTTTTGCAAAGCTCCTCCTCTCTAACATACACAAGACCATAAGTTGGAAGAACTTACTCCCAGCAAGTTGCGTGGCACGTATCCCTCCTTCTCATTAAGGCGTGCCCACCACCATTCAATTTCATCCTCGTCTTCCCGGCGGACGACGGTCATGCAGTCTCCCTCTTTCATGGGCAGCTCATCATCATGCTGAGGTTCATAATCCCAAAGTGCATAAATGACTCCTTTATTCATTATGCCCATTTTCTCCTGAACTCCTAAAATCATGACAGGAAGATACAGCACAGAGTATGTAACTCAAAGCATACTGCTCTTAAGAACTTTTAGCTATCTAAAAACAAATGGGAAGAAATAGAAATGGGTACATGCTACAATGTTAGAATTACTACATTAAAGATTCAATAAATAAATTTGCATGGGGGAAGGGAATATACAAAAGATGTTACATATGCTATCATAGCTAAAACAGCTCTAAAATCTGATGGCCACCTTACAATATAAGCATGTCTCAAAACTGGTCTTTCTCAGAGGACAAAAATTTTTGCAAACCCCAAAACTAAAAACAGAACTGTGCTGAGTCTAGAGTATTAAAAAAAAAACAAAGTAAATAGCATGACTGTCAAATTTCAACCTACTCCTAAGTATGATGTCCAAGGAACTGTTTTCCTTGCAAATAAAAAATACCAACCAACATATATCCATCCCAAACTTCAAGCCCATTTCTCTCTAAGTATAGATCTGATGCTATCAGTCAGAACCATAAACTCAACAAACCAAGAGAGTAAACCAATTTGCTCCAATATATGTTGCCTTTAATTGATACAAGTTTGTTTCAGCAGGAAGCCTTGGGTCACCTGGGTTCTTAAACTGACACTGTTTCCTTATACCATCCTAGAAGGAGGTTTAGTTTGCCAGGGGGCTGTAGAAGCAAAGTACCAGAAATGGGTTGGCTTTTATAAAGGGGAATTTATTTGGAATAAAAGCTTACAGTTCCAAGGCCATGAAAAGTCCAACTCAAGGCACCATGAGGTGCTTTTTCACCAGTCTACGGCCACGTGGTGAAGCAAGATGGCTGCCAATCTCTGCCAAGATCTCTGCCTTTCTGCAGCTGTAGGCAAACCTGGCATAGGGCTTGTCTCTTACTAGGCCTCCTCTCTCAGCTTTCTTTCCCAAGTTCAGCTGTGAGCTATCAGGCTTATGGCTCATCTCTCCCTGCTCCTCAGCTCTTTGAGCCTCTTGGGGGCTTCTCTCCTTGCAGCTCAGCTTTGGGTGAACCTGTTGTCCTTTCTCGCACATGGCAGGATCAAATATGGCAGCTTCCTTTCCCTGCGTCTGTCTCTGTGTTTCCGTTTTTATCAGACCCAGCAAGAGGGCAGAGACGCAATATGATCACACCCCACCTACACACAGTCCAATCAAAAGCCCAAAAGCGGATCTTATCAAGTGATGCAATCAAAGGGTATCACACCCACAGGAACAGATTCGTTTAAAAACACAATCTTTCTCTTCTTGGGATTCATAAAAACTCAAACTGCCACAAAGGTCCTATTTACTTATTTGCAAAGGTAAAACCATCACTCACTAAGTGCTAGAGCCCTAGAAGATCTTTTGATGGTAAAAAGCCATTAACACCACTAGGTCAGACGCTGCACCACTGTTTTTTATAGTTGAAGATGTCCCTGACAATAGCTGTTCCTTAGGGATGCACACAAAAGATGCATTAATATTTGTGGCTGAGACTGCTGTATTTTCAATGCCCAGGGACTATATACAACACAAAAGCTTTTTTCCAAAAACAAAAATATTTATCAAATTATACCTTAGAGATATCAGGTGAACTGATGAAGTACTCAGCATGTTTAATGTTAATTGCTACATACCATAGAGAAACTGAGAGCACTGTGTGTAGCCTTCCTCCATTTCCTCGCACTTATCTGCAGCAGTCTGCATGTCACTGTAGGTCATGGCAAACACAGCAGCTCCAGACTCCACCAAAAACTTGCACACTTGAACATTGTTACATGAGGCCGCACAGTGTAAGGGAGTCCTGGAAGTAAAACACATCAAGGACTAGTAATGTTTTCCTAAACTGAAGGACACCTACTCTGCCAAGATATCTGTAAAGAAAATTCTTGAGTCTATCACCTAGTAAGTCCTTTCTTCTGAAACCTCTTAAACAACAATAATAATTTAAAAAAAGCAACAGTTAAACATAGATTTGAACCCATCAAAGAATTACAGCCACAAAGGAAAATGTTACAAAGTACTGGTGAGAGCAATCAAGGAAATGAGTGAAATAAAATGATATTTCTTTAATAAAAATCTAATAAAAGCAAAATAAACTAAATGTATTTAGGTCTATGTCCTGGCACACCCAGGTTAATTATTTCTGCCAGAAGTAAGCAGAGGACCTAACAGCCCTTAAAGTATAGACCTACACTTGAACCATGTGCCTTTAACATTCCTTTAATCACCACCAATTTTGAAGGCATTAAATTGTAGGTGGTTGGGAGTGGATGTGGCTCAAGCAGTTGAGTGTCCGCCTCCCACATGCGAGGTCCCAGATTTGGTTCCCGGTGCCTCCTAAAACAAAACAAAACAAACAACAACAAACAAATGGAGTTGATGTGGCTCAGTGGTTGAGCACTGGCCTCCCACATATAAGGTCCCAGGTTCAATCCCTGGTCCCGAAAAAAAAAATTGAAATTGGTTGAATTTTGCTCCACAAAAAGATACGTTGAAGTCCCAATTCCTGATACCATGAATGTGACTTTATTTGGAAATTCCAATTAGAAAAGTGACTTTAAGATACCCACGTTTTAATCTATTTTAGGCAACTGGTGGTGGGAACTTATTAATACCATTAAAGACTATCTTCCCCAGCATCTCAAATGTTTCATAAATGAACAGTATTATAAATGCCCTTGGAGCAGTAGCAAAGGTGGAAGATGGGTTTCAGAACCCTCATCAGGCCCCAGGGTACATAAGACCTAGTTCCTTTCTCCTTTTCTTACCTTCCTTTCCATGGTTTCCCCTTGGCAAACAGAAAGAAAGGAAGGCAGGAAGCAACTGACAAACCAAGCAATGAGTGTTTTTTAATAAAAGAAAAAGCAAAGTCTTTACAGAACACTCGAGCCATGTCCTGCCTAGTAGAGCACAGCCTCAAGTTAACCCTATGTCACTGCATCCCAGATGAAGGATGTTCAGATTACATCTCCCAATCCTATACATGGTGCCAAATTCCAATCTGACTTCACTGTGGATTGGTGCAGTGTCAGGAACACGTACTAACTATAACTGAAAGGCTGCTTAACTTTAAAGCAATGTGAAGAACTGCCATCTCAGAAGTTCTATACCTGTTTATTCTTAACTACTATTACATTGTGCATGTTCACAATAAACCTAGCAGCAAAATATAATTTCCTTTTCCTCAGAATTGAATGAAGGATCCAAGAAAAAGATGCAGGTAGCAAAGCAGGGTGTGTTATAGAGATTCCACGCTGTCAAGTCCTTTAACACATTCAGAAAAAAAGTCTTAACTACTGAAAAGATTTCATTTACAAAGGTGTTCAAACAGCATCATTACTTTTTTTTCTCTATTTGTGTTCCTGTAAGCATGTCCATTATAAAAAATCTAAACATCATAGATATGCATGAAATAAAGTTGTGCTGTAATTCCCTATCCTCCATTTCAAAACATTACTATTAATAGTTCGGTGAATATTACTACATATTTTTTAACTGCATGGTTTTTAATAGTGAAAAATAATCAACCTATACTCCCAACTTTAGAAAAACAAGGACAAACATTTCAAAAAGACCGCAAAGGAAATATATTAAAATAATAAATGGTGTTTACCTCTAGATTATGGAGGTACATATGGATGCTTTATTTTCCTTTTTTTATTATTTTCTTTTATTTTGTATATTTTCCACAGCAGACACACATTAATTTGACAAACTTTTTAACACTGCAATCAAAATGCTTCTCCACACACACACACACACACACACACAAAAAGGGGGGGGGTGAGGGAACAATCTAAATGTCTAACAAGAAGAAAAAGGTCACAAAAAAACGAGTACTTAGCCACTTGATAGAATATAAGGCTATATTCTATTTAAATTTATGTGTATGTGTAATTTATATATGTATATATGAGAATGTGATATATCATAATTATTTCCATGTTAAGAGAAAAACAGGCCATGAAATTAAAATATAGAGAAGATGTAGTGTAATTACAACTTTAAAAAATAATCCTATAGACAAAAAACTCAGTTTTCCGTATTCTTCCACAAAGGGAACATACTATACTTTTTAAGTTTTCTTTTAAAAAAGTGAAGCATATGACAACATGGATGAACCTTGTTATCCACGTTATATTGAGTGAAGTAAGCCAGACACAAAAGGATAAATATTGTAAGGTTTCTCACTGATATGAACTAAATATGATGAGTAAACTTACGGAATTAAATGAGTATAGGTTAGTGGGAGACAGATGTGGGTTGAGAAGGGGGAGCTAAAGCTGAATGTGTGTAGAATGTTTAATAAGGTTGATTATGAATATGTGGAAATGGATAGAGTTGGTAGTAATATATTATGATTAGTATAACTATCTCTGCTGATTTATAAATGTGATTATGGGTTAAAGGGGTAGTCTAGGGAGGTTAATGCTAATTGAAAAACTACTAGAGGATAATCTAGGGCAGGGGTTCTTAACCAGGGGACCACAGACCCCCATTTCAGGGGCTCTATGAGCTTGAATTGAAAAATAATCAATTTATTATCTTTATTTTCTCTGACCTCTAACTGAAATCTAGCATTTCCTTCACTTATAAATGCATGCAATAAATAAATTACAGTAGTATTCATTTCACCTAAATGGCAAAGGAGTCCATGGAACAAAAAAGATTAAGAGCCCCTGATCTAGGGACTGTATAATATAGTGATTTCGGTGATAGACAAGGATTGTGGTTAATACAAACATAAAAATGTTCCTCTATTACAAACACTGAAGTTACCAAAACTGAAGCCTGTCTGGAGTTGAAAGAAAACCTTACCATCCATCACTGTCAGCAGCATTGACGTTGACACCAAACTGCACCAGGAACTTCACAATTTCTGTATGCCCTGCACACACAGCATTGTGAAGAGCTGTGATACCTTCGTCATTAGGCAGGCTTGGGTCATCAACCTATGAGATCAATAAGGAGGCAAGAATCACTCAAAATGTTTTGTCACCTCATCTGTCAATATTAACTGACTCCTTAGGATCAGGAGAACAGAAATAGTCTTGCAGCATTTTTTTTAAAAAGCATAAATGAAACCTACAAGAGCCAAGAAAACTATACTGAGAAAAATTCTAGAAATACGACAGACAAAATAACCACATTAAGTAGGTGGCTCACTATAAAAAGGTTTTTAAAAACTTGAAGAAGTACCAGGAACTATATTTTTATAGTCATTTTTGTTTATCCTCCCAACTTCCCACCACAAATTAGTTTCTAAGTAGAAGTTACATTGGCCGTGGAATATAAAAACAGGTCAACTAAAAATATTTTAAACTGTAAGCTTCTGTAATTTAATACTGTATAGTACAAATCCATACATGAACAATTTTTAAATGAGGGTAATGATCTCCCTAAGAAAGAAAAGTACTCTAGACAAGCCTAAATGAAAATTTAACTTCTGCATTGTCAAAAACTTTACAGTGACATCTTTAAAATAGCACAGCCTATTGTGGAACATGCTCAAGAGCTCCTCTCCACCACCTCACCTCCCCCGAAAGAAAACAATTAAAAATTACAATTTTTCTATAGCTTTCTGATTAGAGATTTAAAATAAAATGCAAAGTCCTATTTAAGAAATTCACTAATTATAATCATACCTCATAAATAATTCTCTGTACAAGGTCAAATTCTCCCTCCAACGATGAATCTAGAAGTAAAGCAAGGGGGTTGAATTTCACCCTCATTCCATGAGCAATCCGCTCTGAACCCGTTTTGCGCAGGTTTGTCCTTTTGCCCTGCAGAGGAGGGAGATACACAGAGAACAAAGGATCCTGGCGTAAGCAAAGAACACACCAGAAGGGGAGGAGCAAGATCTAGCTATGTTGGTGAAAGGAACTCTGAAAACATTTTACTGAAGTATAACATTCAGAAAAAGACACGAAGTGTAATACACAGCACAATGAATTTTTAAAAAGTTAATACACCCATGTAATAAAGTGAGAGGAACTTAACCTTATAAAACCTAGTGAAATTACATTTAATACTAATCAGGGCTTTTCTTCTTTACATTAGAGTATAAACTAAGCATATAATCTGATGTGCTGGCTTTCCATCAAGAATCAAAATTAGCCAAGACTGGTCTTTAAATTACCTATTTGATATAGTATAGCAAATCCCACACTCTTAAATTGGTCCAGGGCACAAATGAGAAGAACTGACATTTATTGAATGAGTACTCTTTTTTTTTTTAAAGATTTATTTATTTTTATTTATTTATCCCCCCCTTGCTGCTTGTGCTGCTGTATCCATTCGCTGCGTGTCTTCTCCGTGTCTTCTCCGTGTCTGCTTATCTCCCCCTTGCTGTGAGGTCTTGCCGCATCAGCCCACTGGCGCAGCGCAGGCCGGCCTGCCCTCAGGCCCTGGGAAGCGAACCCGGGGCCTCTCATATGGTAAACAGGTGCTCTATCCATTGCGCCACACCCGCTTCCTGCCATGAGGTTGCTGCATCAGCCCACCGCACCGCTCAGGCTGGTCTGCCCTCACAAGGAGGCCCCGGGAAGTGAACCCGGGGCCTTCCATTTGGTAAACAGGAGCTCTATCGATTGAGCCACACCCGCTTCCTGCTGTGAGGTCTTGCTGCATCAGCCTATCCCGCCGCGCGGGCCGGCCTGCCCTCACAAGGAGGCCCCAGGAAGTGAACCCGGGTACTCCCATATGGTAAACGGGAGCTCCATCGATTGAGCCACACCCGCTTCCCAACCACTTGCTCTTAAACCATCTCACATCCTGATGCCTCCTCAGGGGGAAGCACGTAATTAAAGTGAATAAGAAAGAATATTAGTCTGTCTTAAATATACCAATTCACATCCTACCAGTCTTAAAATGTTAGTACTATTCTATACAAAAAATTTAACTATACTCAACGATACACAGATTAATCAAGTCTTGCTATATTTCAATAAGTCAGGCTTTAAAAAAAGGGCAAATTTAAATACTAGATCTAGGTTCCTTATAAAATAGGTTTCTTAAACACAACCAACAAAGTAGAAATGTTTCCTGAATTGTTATACACTACACATACTTCTCTCTCATTTTACCTCAGATTTTCTATTGAGTAAAAACCACTAAGTGGCACATAATATATTTCACAAAACATGCAATGGCTAAAATGTTTCTTGAAAAAAGAAAAGAGAACTGAAAACATTATATGATATGGGGAATATAATTCATAAGTGTAAGCACACCTGCTATACCCACTTTTAAAGAAGGTACAGACAGTGGCTTCCACTTTACTTGTGACTGAGGGAAAAAAAGGAAATCACTTTCCTAGGAAGAGAATAACAGAACCTTAAAAAGAAAGTATAATACCTTTACAAACGGGTATCCTTTTTCCTCTTTGAAAATGTGAATTATTCTGACACCCACAATAAGGGGGAAATAAGATGAGTAGTTGTAGTAGAGGTTGGTTTTGAACAACAGGCTTAAAACTTCTTTTTTTATGTTTACATTCGAACAGAGATTCAATCCTCAGGACTGAGGAGGAACAGAGTTGTTTACAAAGATTTAAACCTCTCTTTCAATTAAAGCAAATGTTTACTGTTAACCACAAAGTTGAAGTAACTTTGAACAATCATTACCGTTAAATATGATCACCTCTTAAAAATATAAGAGGTCAAGCATGTAAATTATATGCAGTTTTGCTTTTGACTAGGTTTTAAAATTTCATAGTTCAGCATCCTACTTCTTTCTGTATTTACTGAAACAAATGACTTCAAATTAAACTCTGAAAAAGCATTTTTACTTAAAGACATTGAGATTTTCTCTCTAGCCTATTTAAGGTGACAAGTTAAACTTCAGAACAAAAGCTTAATATATGCAAGGAATGTGGAAGGCATGCCCAAGTCAAACATAGGAAGTTTTAGAATATCTTTAATGTTAGGACACAAAGGAACCGTTGGGATCATTATGTTATCCAGAGATTTTCACACTATACTGAAGGTGAGGAAGATGCTATATAGGTGACCACCCCAACCTCTGTCCCAGTTACCTATCCCTGCCCCCAATTCGTCCAGAATCCTTCCAATTTTATCACTGTTTGAGGTTCCACCTAAATAGTTCATTAAAAATAAATTTCACTTCTAGATAAAGAAAAGTTTGAAAAGAGCGATATCACCGATAAGAGAAATGATACCATCTGCCTGATTTCAGAGCTAAGCTAGTGACCAAAAGTTTCAAATCCAGGCCTTTTCATTCCCAGCCTAGTGTTGCTTCCCTAATATGAGGCACCAGCTAGAGAAGAAACAGAAAATGTGCATTCATAAGGATAAAACAAAATTCTGTTTCCTGCACAAAATAATGGGTTCTTCCTAAAAGAACAAAAAGTGTTCTTTATACTCAATATACTAAATTGTGATAAGATTTCTAAGATCCACTATGTACCAAGGGAATTTTAAAACAAAAATGCAAACTGTAGAACACAATTTGAACATAAGCCATCTTTTACAAATGGTCAAAATACTTGTTGGTGTGTCACTGAATTTTGACCATCAACCACCTAGATGATATGACAAGGTCAAAGATTCCTGAAATGATCAAGAGATCCCACGCTACTTACAGGAGGCAGAGAAAACTGCCCAGTGATTTCAGGCGGGCACATGCTCACAGAGTCCTCTCCTGGCCCTTCAGGTTCTCCGGATGGGTATGGCGGGGGTGGGTATGGGGGATACTCCTCCAGGTACACTTCAAGGAGCAGGGGAGCCTCTGGGCTTGGTTCTTCCACAATATTCTGGAGACTCGGGCTGCTTGCTGGGGCTTCTTCAGGCACATACTCAAGGCCCAGAGGAGACGCTGGCATGTCACTTTTCTCTGCACTGGCATTCCCCACTTTCTCTGGGGACACTGGCTCAGGAGCCAGGGAGACCTCCTCCTTCTCTGGTTCCACAGGTAAATATGGATTCTGGATTTCTGCTGGGCTTTCTGAGTTGACTGTCACCGAAGGGGGCTTTGATGGGTATGATGGGACAGAGATGGTCTCCATGGCAGCTATGGTGGTTCTCTGATACAAAAGTTTCTGAATGTTTGGCCCATTAGGACCCTCGGGCTCTGTAATAGAGCTACGTTTTTTTAGTGGCCTCGGTGCATTGGACAGTTTTTTTCGTAGGGCCTCTAGGTCAGCGTCACTCTGGTTTCGGTAAGGATTAGATAAGAAAGGCAGTAATTTGGTTGGGCTGAGTGGACGAGGAATTCTTTCATTTTCATGGCTCTCCTGAACTGAAGAAACAGGCTCTGCTTCAGGTTCTGGGCTGCCAGACTTGCCCTGCCCACTGGAATAGATGTTCTCTGGGTGCTGCTGTTGATTCTGGGCAGTAATCACAGGCTTGCCATATACTGATTAGAAAGAAAAGAAGCCCTGATTAGTATTAATTAAACAAAACTGGCAAGTAACACATACAGCTAACAATAACTAAAGCTTCCTTTAATTTTGCAGTTACTACATAATACCCTTCAATACAACTAATTTTTTTAAAATAATTTAAAAATGACAAAGCAAGGCTTCCACTGTTGCATAACAAGCTTATTATAGACTCTAAACCCGTACTGATTGTAACATGCACCATTATTTTATGAACATGAAGAAAGAAAATGCTGTCAATCATAAGAAATCATGAACTGTAAAATCTATCTAAATTTCAGATGTCAAAATATGGGAAATAACTTAGAATCAATGGAAAATAGTAATGCTCCCATGTCCAGGTTAAAATTAAACATGCAATATCCGAGCTTTCACTTTTCAAAAGTCAATGTAAGAAATCATATTTGGCCTATAAAATTATTAAGGCCCACTTATATTTACCAAAACTGTCTCCCTTAACACTCAGATTGTATCAAAATTGTCTAATTCCCAAATTAGTATATTAGCAGTTTCCACAAGACTCATGAAAGGAAGAAAGGAAGAAAGAAAAAAAGAAAGAAAAAGAAAGAAAAGGTATAGCATATGAATTGAGTCTTTGCTGATTATTTTCCTTTATGACATTTTAGGCCGCAATTACATGCTTATTTGATGATTAGAAAGACATTTTCATTCAATTAAAATGTAGATTTTATTCTTTTCCTATAACCTGGCTAATGACTCTTAGAAAGTACTCAACAAATTACCAGATTTTGTCTATGTAACACAAACCAATTTTTTTATGTTTTTAATATTTAATTAATGGCTATGTCTTCATGAGAACAATTTAACAAATAGAAAGTGTCATTTTTTAAAAACCTATATAAAAGGGCAGTTGTCTGATCCTCTATGCTCCATATACACCTGATCCAACCTATAGTGTGGACATAGCATTTGTTTCCCACTTACCAATGAGCTCCTCCATCCCTAGAACCTCATTTTATTCATCTGCATCTTTAGGGCCTGGTGCAGTAGCTGACGGTTAGCAGGCACTCTTGTACACGCCCAATTAAAACAGAGCCACAGTTAAACAAAACTCTTGGAACAGAACCATTATCTAGCTATGGAAAGACGGTGGCTCTGGTGCAGGACTGTAACACATCATCTACGCAGGTTAAGTAAGACCCAGAACCTTACCGCTAGAGAAGTGGGGCCCTCTGGTATGGGTCTTGGTCAGCGCACTCTGCACCGCCTGCTGGAAGCTTTTTCCAGGAGCCTGATGCTGGGTATACATGGAATATATTGAGCTTGCTGCCACAGTCTGTGGTTTTCTGAAGGGTGGAAGCAGGGAGTCTTTAGAAGGCTGAGGCGTAAAGGGTCGGACAGCAGCAGCAGGTGGACTTTCTTGCTTAGAACTCGGAGAAAGGGTTAGGTCTTGGCCAACTGAAGGTACGCTGGGAGACAGCAGGACCCTCTGCTGCTGTCCTGCCATTTTCGGTTTATTTCCCATGGATGTAACAGCTGTTGACAACTGCTGAGGATTTCCATCTGGCTTAGTGTCTGATGGTGACTGATTAGTTTGTCCAAAATAAGGCAAATTAATCTGTTTTGGTTTTGTAGGAACAGGAGGTGGTACTTTAGCCACACTTTTATTTGCAGCCTTTAACATAAACACAAAAAGCCAGTTAAGATACTGCATGTACACAGGATGTTCTAGATAACCTTATTTCACAAATGTAAGTACATGGTATAAAAGTATTAGCTCAAACATTTTAAATCATTAGAAAGTTTTAAATCACTGGATTTAATCACACTTAATAATGGACTTCAGTAAAGCAATAGAATTTCCCTCCCTTAAGTCTTCCCTCTGTGCCTACTTAGGCAACCCTATGTGCCTTACTTGAAAACTGTTAATTGCCATCTTTAATATACACAGTTGCTAGCAATAAATGAAAAGTAGCTTCCAGCACTCACCTATAACCTGGTTATCAAAGGTTAAGATTATAAAAGATTCACCATCAAATCATTCAACATAACCTCAACTCCAAATTTTGAAGATACAAGATTCTTCAACAGCTCAACTATGATGTTCCTCAATGAACTTAATATTATTTAGAAAATAAGAAGAAATATAACCCAGAAACCAAGTATATCAGCTGTTCTCCAGCGTGGTGTGAAGCAGAAATTTAAATAACCATTCAATTTTAAAAACCAGGATATTCTTAAGTACCTGAGCATCCCGTAAGATATCCTCACTGCTCTGGTTCTTCCTCAGAGTACCAAACAAGGGCGGGGCAGCCGACTGGTCCACAGTGTCAAACATGGAAAAGGGGCGCACTTTCTTCTCTTTCTCCCTCAGCGGAACCTCTGCATCATCAGCTGAAGACGACAGAAGAAAATCACGCTGACATTTAAACTGCCATTTCTTATTCACGCATAAGTTCTCTCTCCTAAATCTCTCTAAAACCCTGTATCCACTAAATGCCTTCATATTTTTTTTAAATAAGTTGATAAAAGAATAATCCAAATGCTACAATAACAGTACCTTAGTTCTACAGCTAAATGAAGGTACTGTGGAAATAAATATTGAATACTATTAAACACTGCTCCTAGTTTTAACACACTAGAAAATAAAATATCCAAGAAGGAACACACAGGCGCCTTTCAGAAGACCAAAATATAAAGTTCAGGAACAGCACAGATAAACCTCACCTTGTTCTGGGGCATTCCCAGCACTTTTAAGTAGAGGCGCAGAGCCTTGGCTGGGGAAAAGATCTGCATTTGAATGACTCCAATCAGGGCCAACCGGATGGATTTTAGAGCCTAGAACGCAGAAAAGCAGTTAGAAATAACCTAGTTTTTCATTTTACTGCTAAGAATTTTAATCTCTAAAAACAAGATTTCAATTTCAGATTCACAATATCCTGGGAAAATGATTTAGAAAAAACTGTATTAGATTTCCTATTTCTAATTTAAGATTTTCCTCCCTTACTCAAGCAACAGAAAATTAGACATAGCAAATAGAATGTCTGCTTGAACCAACCAGGACACAGTACTCTTCTCTATGTAAGAAAACATGACCATCACACATGGAAAACAGTTTCCAAAGAGCACACCAAGGGACGCTCAACTGGAACACACTGAGATACGTCTTCCAGACAATGCTCAGCTGCCGTAAGCTATGCAAGAACAACCAAAAGGCAAAAAACGCAGCCTTACAAGCCTTTCTATCAAGGTCTTTCACAAATCGGTGCGTTTAGGTTTGTTTCTATGTTGGGAGTTAAATTTTAAAGGTATGGCTTTTACTTTTCTTTATATAAATCAAACAAGCATAACTCTTTCTACAATAAAATCCAGACTACATGGCACTAGTACTTATGTCGAAATCATGAATAATTTTTAAGTTAGTTATTTTTCACACATGACAGTGGTTCGGAAAAACAAACAATACTACTACTTTCTCCTTCAGGGGGTCTGAATGATAGGGTCACTAACAGATGCTTTTACCCTGCTTTTCCCAAACCTCTCCCTCCATTCCTCTTACCATTACAGCTCTCCATTTATCTGAGGTCTGCATAAAATGCAAACATTGCTAAATCTATTACTTAGCCACATAAGGCAAGGACCCTCTGTTATTTTCACTTTTATCTCCCCATATTTTTTACCTTTATTCTAAGAATTACCAGCAGGCAAATTCTCATGCATAAGTACATACGAATATTTAACACCATTACTATAATGGATTCACAACCTCACACTCCGTAAAGATGACGCCACTAACACATATATTTTTACCCAAAAAGAAAAGCTTTCAAGTTAACAACATCAGATCAAAGTTTTCTACTAACAAGAAAGAACTTTTCAAAACAATTTTTCGATTTCCAAAATTATCAAATTTTATTTCATTTCCTGGATATAATTTATTATTTAGGATTTAAAAACCTATTGCACTAGCAAAGGATAAAAGGGGATTCTTAATTTTATTTTCTTTTTTTAATGGAGGTACTGGAGATTGAACCCGGGACCTCATACATAAGAACCTGGCACTCAACCACTGAGCTACACCAGCTCCCTTAAAATTTAAACATGAACAAGGAATATGAAGACCAAAAGAAAAAAAATCAAACAGGAAAAATAACTGTGGGGATGGAAAGAAACTAAGTTATGAAAGGACTGGGAAATTACTCATTTTTACCTTTAGCTTGTGAAGCAGCCCCAGTTCTCATATTAGGCAGCGTCTGCATTTTCAAGGGCCCCTCTGGAACCTGCAGGGTCAAGGAACCATCTGGCTGGGCTGGTTTCACCAGAAGCTCAGGCCTTGAGGGAATCCGTGGCATAGTAGAGGATTGGATGTAAGGACCTACTGCAGCCACTCGACTTGGTGCTGTTGCAGCTTGCTGAGGAAGATTTCCATCAGACGAAACCTGAGAAAGCAGCACACGTTCTTCAAAAGTACAAGCCACCCTGGATAATCTAACACAGAAAAAGCCATGAAATTTCCAGTGCTCGTAATTTTTTTAAATGAGCACTTTCAGGATCTAACAAAAGAGTCTACAGGAAACGTCCCCAAACACAAACACTCTCGCCCAGTCTTTACTACAAGTTTTAGAAAGAAAAGCAGAGCTACACAGAAAGTAAAACACCAGTAGATTTTTTGTGAGGATCCATACACACTGCCCTTCTTTCTGTAGAAGCTGCTTATGAATAACCGTCCTCACTGGGCTGGTCAGCCTTTTCACTCCTGCCCCTGTCACCAACAGCCCCACTTACTGGTAAATTTTCTTTTTGCTGCAGCGCTGCCTTCTTCTTCCACAGCCTGTCCCTCAGCTCATTAACACGCTTATCCATGACCACCACTTCTGAATTGCGCTTATTCAAACACTCCCTCTGTTGTTGCAGCTTGGCATTCTGCTCTTGATTCAATTTGTTTCTTAACTGAATAAAATGAAAAAAAGAAAAAAAAGGCAGCCAAGTGGTAGGAAGAAAACGTTCTCAGATAATCACACGGATATCTATTACATAATTTCTAAAAATGTAAGGTCCCTCCGCTGCCCACACTTCTCATCTTCTGTTTAGAACTAAGTGACACCTGTGGTAGACCACGGGCTGTGCTCATGAGGGATGCCTCAAATTTCCTGGATGAGGTACTATGAAGCTTATTCTGGATTCTCTGGAGTTTAGGTCCCTCTCCCTCTTTAAGGGAAAACACCCAAAATCCAGTACTTCCTGCCACTTATATGAACTACTCCATTTCTGAAGAGGCAGTTACACTGTATTTTGGTAAGTGGCTGAGTTTTACCTGCAGTTCCTTGTAGAGGCGATCGAGCTCAGCCACCGCAGACTGGCTGTCATGGTGACCATCTATCCTGCCATTCTTGAGCATCTCCAGCTGTCTTGTAAGTTCCTCTACTTTTGACACAGCCAGAACGAGCTCCTTCTGTTTTTGCTGGAACAAACTATTCATCTGTTCAATTTCCTCCACTAGAATAAGAGAAAGAAAACAGCAAGAATAGGTGTCCTAGACCCAAACTATTTTTTTAGGAGCAAATGAAATCAACACAGGCATCTCTAAATGTCTGTGCCACTGTCTCGTTAGCAGAATTCGTATTATGAATATTATTCAACTCTAAACCTTAGAAATAATGAAATTTCCTTAAGATTTTATCTCAATGTTATAGTGGTAGATGGAGCTGTTAAGTCACTAAAATTTTAATTATAATGGTATTATAATAGATGGAGAGCTAGTATATGAATAAAAACCCCTGCCTTGATCAAACTCTCAGTCAAAAAATGGTCAGGAAAAAACAATCATATTTTCCAAAGTAACTTAGAAACTTTTTCAAAAACATTTAAGATCTGAATTTAGTTCACAGAAAGCAGCAGAATCAAAACTGAATTACTGGGGAGCAGATATAGCTCACTGGTTGAGCACCTGCTTCCTACGGACAAGGTCCTAGGTTCAATCCCTGGTACCTACTAAAAAAAAAAACAAAAAAAAAAACAAAAAAAAACGAAAACACAAAACACAAAAAACATGAATTATACTTTAAAAAATTCTTATAAAGTTATCTTCAAAGTCTCATCTTTTTACTACAAATTTATATAAACTTCCTATGCCAATGTGTTTTTTCACTCCAAAACATGTTAACATGTAACCTGCAGTATTGGAGTACACCTACTCACCCAATTTCCCATTGCTTAGCCTCTTCTGTTCCACATGGCCTTTAAGTGCTCTCACTTTTTTTAGCTTAGCTTCCTGAGTCTCAGCTATTTCTTGCAGCCTCTTAAGTTTCTCCTGCTCAGTAGCTTGTTGCTGTTGACGCTGATCTTGTTGTTTCAGAAACTTTAAGCGCTGTTCCTAAGATAAAAGCAATCAACAGACATATCATTTTAAACAGATATACCACTAAACCGAAAATAATCTAACTGCAACCCTTAAATATCAAGATTGAGGTGCACCTATAACACGTTTCTGGTTACAACCATCTTTCTGATACACTGCCATCAGAATTTTGTTAAAAACATACTCCAGATTTAAGAAATCAGAGTCTCTTAGGGGTAAGAGCCAAAGTATCAGTAATTTTAACCCAAATGGTTCTTGGGCAGTAAGCAGTAAACTAGTTTTCACGTACTGCTGCTACAGTTTTCGAAGGAGCTCATTTAAGAGAGCAATATGAGAAAGGTTTTAGATGCACAGGCTTTGGACTCAAATTTGGACTTAAACCCAATCTCTGCCACTTACTAGCTATGAGACTTTGGGCAAGTTACACAACCTCACCAAGTATGAATGTGTATTTCTTCATCTATAAAATGAGGTGATAAATCCTAACCACCTCATAGAGCTTTAGTGAGGATTAAATGAAATGTGAAATGTAAACCTCTTTGATCAGTAGTACTGTACATGGTATACAATCAATAAATGGTAACTGAAAAATAGCTAAATAAATACTTTAACACCTTTAGAAAACTGTAATTATGCAATTAAAAATTTCTAAATCTAACTAAAATTTTTAAAAATGTAACAAACTGAGCAAGAGAGCCACACAATTTATAATCAAAGGTAAACTTTTTCTTAGACTACTATGCCTAAAACATAAACAATACAGAAATAACTTCTAATTCCCTAGGTGATTTGTACACATAGCAAATTCTGAGAAGCAACAGTATAAATGATTTTAAAAAAGCTGGTACCTGGCAATACAAATAGGAGTGGATGCATATAAACCCTAGGAAGTATTATTATATGGAAGGCCCACAGTGTGTGTTGAAAACTGCTTTAAAGAATTCCTGACCATCACTTCAAAGCTCTTTTGGGAAACTTGCTATGTCTACCCCAGCTCCAGTGAACTTGTAATCCCTGAAAGACTGGTCAGACATGGATACTTAGGATCTAGACCATAGGTTAGCAAACTACAGCCTGAGGCCAAATCCAGCCCGCTACCTGTTTAGAAAGTAAAGTTTCTCTGGAACACAGCCATGCTCATTCATTTATGTATTATGCATAAAATCTTGGTATTATGTGTTAGTATTCAACACAGTGTGGTTCTTCTGTTTGCACTAAAACAGAGTTGAATACTTGCAACAGAGACAGTATAGCCTTCAAAGCTAAAAATATTTACTAGGTGGCCCTTTACAGAAAAAAAATTAGAAGCCTAGGGCTGGCAGGAGAATCAGCAGTGAGGATGGTTTTGCTAGTAATGGAGAGGCTTCTTATATTTTTCTTGTTCAAGGTCAGGACTAGCATTAATTTGTGGGTGGAAATGTCCTAAATAAATGCAAGCAGGGAAGCGGGTATAGCTCAGTGGTTTGAGCGTCTGCTTCCCATGTACGAGGTCCTGGGTTCAAATCCTTGGTACCTCCTAAAAAAATAAAATTAAAATTAAATTAAATTAAAATTAAATAATAAAATAATAAAAAATAAAATAAAGTAAAGAATAAAATAAACAAGCAGACATTATTGGAGCCAAGCAGTACAAGGGGATAGTATTAGCATTAGCAAACTTAAAAGTTGCTCTTGCTATAGTAATCAATCAAGACAAGGTTAACCTAGGGTAATTCCTAGTAGCAAAATTGAGGGTTTCTTTATACCTTTCCTGTTTTACTGATACCATCATAGCATGGTTAATGTGGGAAAGAATCAGGAGTCAGGGAGATCTTGAGTAACTGGGATGATTTAAGAATTTTTCTTTTCACATGGAAGTTTCTACAAAAGGCTGTAGCAAGGGGGAAGAAAGCACCATATAGCTGGTGACTCTGGGTAGGTGATATCAACTCATGTCTGTGAGGTGGAATGCAAACAGCTTTACATACACATTAACAAGAATGGCCAGTTAAGTCTTTTAAAACAGGACGTTACCTTAGTAGCCAGCATTTGTTGCTGGGCTTCAATCTGTTGCTGCTGGCGAGATGCCATTTCCTGAAGTTCAGCAAGAGTCAGATCCATCCTGGGACTATTAACCTATAGATAAAAACACAAACAAACATCCTCCAACTTATAAAATGACCACAGAGATGCCTCCTTCAAAGGTCTACTTATGGGGAGCAGATGTGGCTCAAGCAGTTAAGTGCCTGCTTCCCTCATGGGAAGTCCTGGGTTCAGTTCCCGGTGCCTCCTAAAAACAAAACAAAACAAAACAAAAAACAAATAACAAGCAAAACAAATGAAAAAACCAACTCACATGGGGAGCCCATGTGGCTCAATGGTTGAGCACTGGCTCCCTACATATGAGGGTTCAATCCCCAGGCCCTCAAAATCTTTTAAGTTGTAAATTTAAAATTAAAGAGTTTCAACAGTCAGAGATATAATCGGAACAATTTAGAATTATTTTGCTCTGTAAATAATTTATACTTGGAGAGTAGTGTTTGGTCATGTTAAAACATATTAGGGGAGCCCAAAATGGCCGACTTTGAGGTTGGGGTGTCGGATGAGGAGAAAGCATGCATAGTTGCTAAATTCATCACTCATGCACACCAGGGGAATTTAAAGAAGTGTTTAATGATGTCCGGCTACTACTTAACAATGACAATCTTCAATCTTCTCAGGGAAGGGGCAGCACATGCATTTGCCCAATTATAACATGGATCAGTTCATACCTGTGAAGATAGAAGGCTATGACAATCAAGTCTTAATTACAGAACACAGTGACCTGGGTAATAGCAGATTTTTAGATCCAAGGAACAAAACTTCCTTTAAGTTGGATCACTTATGGAAAGAAGCAAGTGACCCTCAGCCAGAGGAAGTAGATGGAGGTCTGAAGTCTTGGAGAGAATCCTGTGACAGTGCTTAAGGGCCTACGTGAAAATCATTATTCCAATGGCTTCTGTACTGTTTACGCTAAAACTATAGATGGGCAACAGGCTATTATTGCATGTACTGAAAGCCACCCGTTTCAGCCTAAAAACTTCTAGCATGGTCACTGGAGATCAGAGTGGAAGTTCATCATTGCACCACCTACAGCCCAGGTGGCTGGAGTGCTTAAGATTCAGGTTCACTGTTATGAAGATGGCAATGCTCAGAGGGTTAGCAATAAAGATGTGCAGGATTCAATATCTGTTTCAAATGAAGTCCAAACTGCCAAGGAGTTTATTAAAATCAAAGAGCATACAGAAGAGGAGTATCAGACAGCAATTAGTGAAAACTATCAAACAATGTCAGACACCGCATTCAAGGTCTTGCGCTGGCAGCTTCCAGTTACCCGCACCAAAATCTACTGAAGTAAGACTGGCAAAGAAACACAGAGTACTTAAAGGATGAACGTAGACTTCTTCAGTACATGGAAAGGGAAAAGGATTCACTCAACATATGGTCATATGATAAATAGGTGGTTTATAAACAAGAGTGATAGTTTGCTAGGGCTTTCAAAGATAACCCATTTTCTAGCCTCATGGAATACTGCTGAACCTCTAGCATTGTTTTGATTCGTTTGTGTTTTCCACTTTGTAATTTTCTGTTCTGCTCTATCTACTTATAATTTTTTTTTTTAAATTCTGCCATAGAATGTATAAAGTACTCTCAAAACTCAGTAATAAGAAACCAAACAAGCCAAAAAAGAAAAAAAAAAAAATGGGCAAAAGATTTGAATCAGTACTTCACCAAGAAGATACACACAGATGCAAATAAGCACATGAAAAGATGTCCAACATCATTAGTCATTAAATAAATACAAATTAAAACCACACTGAGGAAAGCAGATGTGGCTCAAGCAGTTGGGCTCCACCTACCACATGGGAGGTCCTGGGTTTGGTTCCTGGTGCCTCCTAAAGAAGACAAGCAAGACAGCAAGCTGACGCAATGGGCTTGTGTGGCAAGATGATGCAACAAGGAGACACAACAAGGAAACATGACAAGAGACAGAACAAGCAGGGAGCGGAGATGGCCCAAGCAATTGGGCACCTCCCTCCCATATGGGAGGTCCCGGGTTTGGTTCTTGGTGCCTCCTAAAAAGATGACGAGCAGACAGAGAGAGCAGACAGGGAGCACAAACAACAGGGGTGGGGAGGTGGGGAATAAATTAAAAAAATCTTTTAAAAAAATTTAATGATGTGAAAATGAGAAATATTAAAAAAAAAA
>JAQZBX010029040.1:0-16051 GCA_029593785.1 Cabassous unicinctus
ATGACATTTATTTTTAACCTGCTAAAAATGACTCTCTTGAAAATATTCTAGACAGATATAGATTTATGATTTTTATTTATTGGAGATGCAGAGACCATAATATATATTGTAATCATTCTTTGTCATTCTTTCTTCTAATCATAATGATCCAGATTCTTAGACTGAAATTAAATTTTGCAACATTTTATGATGTTCTGTAAAGAGCTGGGTAATTTCCAAGAGAGCTGCCATACAAACACATTTGAGGAGGCAGCTAGTCTTGAGGGAAAGCTCTCAGGATCAGAATCACACAAGCATAGGTTCAAATCCTAGCACTGACACTTCCTAATTGTGTGGTCCGGGGTGAGTCAGTTCAAATTTCTGAGCCCCCTTTCCTTAACCTGTAGAATGAGAACAATGAAAAATCATTCCAAGCTCACAGGGCTTTCGTGTGTATCAAAACATATAAAACACTTGGCACATAATAAAAAGTATGTGTGTTATTACTAATAATGGTAACAGTTATTATTAGTTATTTTATTATATTATTATAGTAATATTATAATTTCCCACTGCAGTTCAGCTGGGTTGGCGTGTTTCAATTCCCAGGCAGTTTTTCATCCAAAACAACCTCCCTTTGTCATGAGATAGAGTTTTTTAAAAATCCCTGGAGCCAGCCCCAATTATAAAAGGAGATAACTCGGCTTCATATAGCTGCAAACTAAGCATTTGAATTTAATTGAACAGGAAATAATTATTCCTGAAGAGCAGGAGGTCTTTGAGGTTCTGTGAGGCAATATAAGATATATATCTTGTTACATTAGACCTCGGCAAATATGCTTTTAATATCAGCTGCTATTTAACATACCTTCCGTCTCCTGTTAAATTTCCAGCAGAAGCTACAGACACGATGTATTGGGGAGGGTGGGGGCTGAGCTGCCGATTAATTATTTAAAAAAAGATTTATTTACCAAGGCGAGCCATTTGCAAATTCAATAATAAATCTATTAAGGAGTAGTTAACCTCTATAACTGTTTTAAATAGTCAATTGGTGTTTGGGTAACGTACAGCGTCTGTCTCATTAGGTCGGCATTAGCGCCTTGTTTGAGGCACTAAATCTGAAGTGTGACAGAAGTAGCCATGAGGTGGTAATTAGGTATTCGCTATGGGTTCTGGATCCTCCAAAAACAGGGTCCTTCCCGGCCTGCAACAGTCCCCGTTAGGGGTTGGAGAACCCTGCAGCCTCAAACGCCCACCTTGTGTTTTCCACAGCGCCTCCCACGTCAGAGACTTGACGCCACCACCTTCCTCCAGGGGGAAGAAGAAAAAGAAGAAATCTACTCGGAAGAAGAGAAGGAGGTAAGGGCACCAAGGGGAGAGACAAGACCTTGAAGACTGGGGAAAAGAAAATACAGGAGTAATATGGGTTTGGGAGTCAGACAGCACTGGCTTCAAATCCCCTCTTTGCCTCTTAACAAGCTGTGTGACCATGGACCAGTCACTTCACCTCTCTGTGCCCATTTCTGCATCTATAAAATGGTGATAATACCTACCTCACGGGGTTTTGTGAGAATTCGATGAGAAAAATGGATGTGAAAGCAGCTGGCACGGCGTCTGACACAAAGGAAAGGACCATTTAATAGGAGGTCATTATCATGTGGGTAATTTTTTTGAGGAATTACTCTGTGCCAGGACTGTGCTAAGTGTTGTAACCTCTCTCTTTTACCACTGACCACATCAACAAAGCAAGCATTATTATCCCCATTTTAGAGCTGAGAAGAGAAAGGCTCAGAGAGGGGGTGACAGAACCTACAGAGACTTGATTCCGGACTTCTCAGCTGGGTCCACTACACCCACACACCAGGTTAAATGCCAAGGATAACGGACTTTATATTTTTCGCCAACTACAGCAAATGAATTTTTCTATGTACAATTCCCCTTCAATTTTTGTATATGAAAATATTTCCAGCTCTTCTTCTAGGCTTCCACTAACTCGGCTAGAAGCATGTTCAGAGGGTGGGCTAAATCCATAGAGGGACAAGTTGAGAATCTCACCCAACCTCCTTTTAGAGGCAGTTTTTATGGAAGCCTGCAGGGGGCAGCAGAGAGTGGCTTCTGGATGACTCAGGCCCCAACTCCAGGTTTTCTGGAAACTTGTTCCAGTGACACTCCTTTAGCCTAGGTCTGAGAGGACAGGCCCAAAAAGCATCCAGGGTGAATACAGGAGAGGACACTGAGTCCCAGCCATTGTAGGGGGGGGTGGAATTGGGGCAAGTGGCTTGAGCTTCCTGATTTTCAGAATAAAAAGAACACTTCAAAAAAGGGAACCATGGGCATTAGGATTCATTCATTCATTCACTCATTCATTCATTCATTCATTCATTCCAAAATGTCCACTGAGCACCTCTTTGGGAGCAGGGTTGGGTTATTCCTCAGCCATTTCCCCCAGCAGATGTGTTTTATTTGACCAAAAAATAGGTTGTGTTTTTTTTTTAATTGGCAGCTAACATTAAAAAATCAGGAGATTGCATAGGTAAATATGGATCTTTGGCTTCTATTGAAAAGGCAGGTGGTCCAGAAGACCAGGCCTGCATTCCCAGATGGGACTCTCGCTGACCTGAGAAGAAGGCTACCCCTCAGTCAGGGGCCCCCTGCTTCTCCACAGTCCCCACCACTCCCTGTTGTCTTACACCTGGTCCCCTAAACCCATTATGTTATCTGAGAGGCCACTGTAGGCATTGAGTTTGCAACCCCTAATCTGTTAAAATCCTGGCATTTTGTCCATGAGGAAATAAGAAAACTGGAGGTGAGAAGTGACCTGCCCAAGGTGACTCAGTGAGTTGGAGGTAGAGTCAAGAGTGGAACCCAGTCTCTGAACTCCAATATGGAGTGATTGTCACGATCCTAGGCTGCGTCTGTTTCTCCGGTAGCCCCTTGATGGCACTGCCCACGCTAACCACAGCCTGATTTCTTCAGAAACTCAGTCTTACCAGGGAGACAGCAGAGTGGGGCAGAGGAGAGAGAATATGAAAAGGGGAGTGTAGCTTGCGGGGAGAGCAGCAGACGAAAGGAAATCTTTATCCCCTGACCGGGGAGGGCAGCAATGGGCAACAGTGATTGAGAGTAGTCACCAGGATCAGACAGAGCTCAGTTTAAATCCCAGCTCATCCACTTCTAGCTGTGTGATTTGGGCAAGTCACTTCACCTCTCTGAACCTTACTTTTCTTGTCTTTAAAAGGAGAGCAGTAATCGTACTTACCAAAGACGTGGCACTGGGGGGTGGGGGGGGGCGGGATTAAATGAGACCATGCATAGAAAACACTTGATAATGTTTAAATCAAATCCAAGCTAATTTCAGGCTCAGTATTATCCTTAACATGTCGCTAAAATGGCTGAGACCCTGTTTGGGGGCCAGGGAAGGGTCTTTGGAAACCAGCCCTGGCTTCTGAGAGCCTCCCTCTAAAGTGTCTCCCCCGGCAGGTCCCCGTCATATAGCCCATCGCCTGTCAAGAAAAAGAAGAAGAAAAGTTCCAAGAAACATAAGCGGCACAGGTATTGTCCCTTCTCTGCAAACAGGGACACCGTGGGAGGTTGGGTGGGGGAAGGGGGAGTGGCACCAAAAGGCCATTTGGGAGCATATCATTTCATTTCTATAAAATACGTCTTCCATATTATCTGTTACAAGGACCAGATGCCCACTGAAGCTAGCTCAGACCAGAAGAGGGACGTGATCTATGAAGAGGCAAGGGTGCCTCAGGGACCAGGAGTGGGGAAACGATGGCACCCGAGCTGGATGGGCAGCTCCCTCTCTTTCCCAGCCACATGGCTGCTCCCGTCTCTCCATGCTGCAGCTTCAGCCAGAAGGAGAGACCGAATCCCTGGGACTTGTTCCTTATTCCATATTCCCAAGGAAGGGACTTCCTTACTGATCCAACAGGACCCTAGCTTGTGGGGTCATAGTGTATAGCTGTGGCTGCTGGGATTGTCCAGCTTTATGGGTGCAGAGGCGGGGGCGGTGGTCGCTCTGAGCTGAACATGCATTCCAAAAGGCTTCCACTACACACACACACACACACACTCACACATGCACACTTTTTTTTTTTTTTTTAAGGGAAAAAAAGACTAGAAGGATATACACCAGAGGGCTCAAATTGGTGGTATGTGAGCCAAGGCAACATTTTACAAGTAGAAGATTTTGCAATATAGAAACCCAGATTTCCAGTTCCTCTGCAAAATCAGATGCTCTGTCTTTTTTGGGCCGGTTTTCCCACAGACAACCATCAGCTGGAGCTGGGGAGCAGCTGCTCCCCCCATTTACTCCCATTTGCAAAGCCTGTTTAGCCCCCTCAGCAGGGAATTTGAAGCCCCCAGGATAAGTTAAGCTATTTCCTTTGGTTTCCTGTGGTCAGTCAAGAGTGGTTGTATTTTATTTTTGCTTATCTGTCTCTTAAATTTTCCTATATCAATTGCAGATTACTTGTGCAATTCAACAACAGCCGAACAAACAGTAAGAGGTCATTTGGGCTATCACCCCGATTCAAAGTTACCCCAGTGTGGCTTTTCCCCATCCAAGGTGTGGCGTCATCTTGCACTGTGGTTAGAATGGCCTCCACTCAGTTTGGTTGTATCCAGCACCCGCCCAGACCTTCCAATGGACTGCTCTCTGAGTTTGTGTTTCATACAAGACTTGGGCAAACCATGTTAACGCCGTTCATTTGGTGTTAGAACTCTTTCCCAACATGGCATCCTTAGCAGGGGCAGCAGTCCCCGCCTGGCTTTGGATTGCCATCTCACCGACTCCCCACACTGATCAGTTTGTCCCATTCTGAGGGTGGGATGGAGGGGAGGTACTTTTCCCATATCTGAATCCTAGAAGCTAAGTGGCTTCTCTCTCAAGGGTTTCTTTTCGTGAGAAAGAGACTTGACACAAGATTAGAAATAGGCTTTTCCTGGCAGCTACAGTCAACCCAGAGGTCGGAGCGCTAGTAGGGGGAGGAGGGTCATGAAAAGGGAGGTTAGGGAGGGGGAAGTCCTGCTGCCCACCCTTCCCAAGCCCTCGCCTACTGAGCCCTGCCCTTCTCCTAGTCCAGCTCCTCCACGTTCTTAAAGTGCTTGGTTCATGATGGCGTGATGTGTTTTTGGATGAGATTGGGATAGCATTGAAGTGTTTTTTTTGTTTGTTTGTTTTTTTGTTTTTAATTCCTCCAAATTCAGGGTTTTAAAAAATCCCATTACTCACAGCTACTTACTGAGCATCCATTGCGTCACGCATGTGCATTCTGGGCCCAAAAAACAGAACAGTGACCAAGACCAAGTCCCTGCCTGCAGGTTGCTCACATTTTTCTTTTTTAGGAGGTACCTGGGATTGAACCCAGGACCTTATACATGGGAAGTAGGCACTCAACCACTGAGCTACATCCACTCCCCCAATGAGAGTTGGTTTTTTCATTTGTTTGTTTTTAGGAGGTACTGGGGATCGAACCCAGGACCTCATACATGGGAAGCAGGCACTCAACCACTTGAGCTACATCCACACTCTGGTGGCTCACATTTTAGTGGGAAAAATGGGTAATTTTAATATGGCCAGGTTTGTGCTGTAAGGCAAGCACAGAAGGCAACCCGACCCACTCCAAGAGGCTCAGAAATGCTTCCTGGAGAAAGGGACACCTGAGTGGAGCTCCAAAGAAGGAGTAGGAATTACGTAAGTGAAGCTGTGTGACCCTGGGCCACTTAACTAATTCTCTGATTCAGCGTCTCTGTCTGTAAAATGGTTATTAATGTACTTCGTAGGGTTGGGGGAAAGATTGAATGAGACTGTGTGTGCATGAAGGAAGCTTAGCACAGGCCTGGCACAGTCTTAGCTCCACAAACGGAAGATGGTTGTCTCGGGATAATGGTGATGATGATGATGATGGTGATGATGAAGTATCCACAGCTAGGGAGAGAGATGAGGGCGTAACTGGTGGGCAGAGGACTCTCGCTATGTACCCCTTACCCAACTTCATTAGGGACAGGCTTACTGACAAGTTTGAGGGAGTGCTGAAGCACTGGCAGGCTTTGACCTGAAAATTCAGAATTCAAACCAATGTCTCCCATGTGAGCCTCATATTCTAGGAAATCAAAGCGAGGAGGAAGATGGTCTAGATGTCTCCACTCACAGGAAGCATGATCACAACACACAGACACATTCATTCCAGGGGGAAAACCCCTCAAACTCATCCATATTTATTTCTTTCCTCCTTTCTTCTGTCCCTCTCTTCTCCCCTCCCTTCCTTCCTTCCTTCCTTCCCCGTTTGCCCTTGCCTTCCCTCCCTCCCTCTTTCTCTTCCTTTTTTCTCTAACCAGGTCATTCTCCAAGAAGAGAAGGCACAGGTAAGACTCGTGTTGCCTCGTGCTGCTTGCTTCAGCTCTCTGCTTTCCCATCCCGGCTTTGGGCAGAGTCTATGGTCACCTCTCAGTCTCCATTTATGGGTCCTTAGCCACGCCCCTTCATCTTCCTGGGCCTCAGTTTCCCCACCTTCAAAATGAAGGAATGGGCTGGTTCCCCTGAAAGTTCCAAGCCAGCTTTCAACTTCCAATAGTCCAGCTGGTTGCTCTTGGACCAGCCGCACCCTGGAAAGTCTCACCAGCCCTGCCAGTCTGTTTGTTTTACCACTGGATGAAATGTCAGAGCACCATGGAGAAATAGCCCCATCCACCAGGTTGAATAAACAGCCTCGGCCCCTCCAGCATTATCTGACCCAAAGGTCACTCCACCAAAGCCTCCCCAGAAGCTGGCCAAGGGACAGAGGCCATGTATAACAGAAACGTGGGATGAGCACAGATAAAGTCACCCCCTACTGGGCGTTTACTGTAGGTGTACCCTATCCCAGCCCTGCACAGTGGGTATGCTTATCCTTCCCATTTTACAGATGAGGAGCCTGAACCTCAGATGGGTTAAGAAATAAGTGCTTGTATTGTGCCTGTCCCCAGAGACTGTGGGGAGAATAAGTTGAGATCATTAACGTGAAGCACTTAGCAGAATGCCCAGCCCCTGGTAAGGGCTTGAAAATGGCCTGGCAGATACTGTTATTATTGCCCTTTTCACTACAATTATTAACCTCCCCAAGCTGAACTTCACCAGCATCCCCATTCTCAATGTGTGTGTGAGTCAGTGTCCCTAACTGGACCAGCTGGGCAAACCAGTTGGCAGGGATTTTTCTGGTCTTGGACAATGATGGGTGTCTGTTCCAAAACTGCCTGGATCTAATAGCCCGCTGTATGTTAAGCATTTTAGCTACTTGTTTATTTTTATCTTCAACTGGAATTTCGCATCTTCAATTAATTGGCTGTTTCTTGTTTAGCTCCTCTAGCCCAAAAAGCAAAAGAAAGGAAGAGAGGAGGCACAAAAAACAGTAAGTCGACACTACCTGGAACACACTCTCCCAGTTCTGAGAAGTGGGGGACCTGGCTTCTTAAAAGCCAGAGGGTGAGGGTGGGTGAGTAAGAGGAGGAGGGAGGGAGAGAAGGAGAACGGCGTGTGTTTCGCAGTTGTAGGTTAGGGATGCACGAAGGCACAGGGCTGTGTATATGACGTGTGTGTGTTTGCATGTATGTGCTGGCTGGGCCCATAGTGTGTGAACTGTGTGTTTCTGTGCGTGCGCTGGGTATATCTTTGTATGTAGTGGGGGTATATGTGTAGCATGCACATTGTTTCTAAACGTCTGTACATTTTTACATGGTGCAAACATTTGTGTGCATTGTATGTACAAATGTCACAGCATGAGTACACATTATGTGTATGGGATATATAGCTGTGTGCACACAGGTGCATCGCATCTGCCTTCCTGTGCTGACGTGTGCATGAACATGAACGATGCGCACGTAGGGACGATGTCTGCCCAATGTGTGTGAATCTGTGCACTCTGCATGTGCACAACTTGTATATCTGGGTGCCCTGTGGGATCAGGGGTTGTGTGCTGGTCTTACGTGTGCATACGCGTGCCTGCGTGGTTATGGGGGTGTGATCACGTGCGTGCACATGTGCGCACACCCGTGGGCGTCCACACCCTGGCTGCGGGGGCGTACAATGTGGAGATGTCAGTGACGCTCCCGTCCCCTGTCTTGGGGCCCCAGCTGTCTGACGGTTTATAGCTGGTAGTAGAAATTCAAATCAGCTAGCGCTGCCTGCGGAGTTCAGTTCCCAGCCAAATTAAAAGCAAATTTGGTTACAACCCACCTACTTTATACCCTGCAAATGTTAGTGCGTGTGTTTTCCAATCAACTCATATTTTATCTCCCACCAAGAAGCTTCTAAAGGATCAAAGGCAATGAGATAAAAGGCATCTGGCTGCTGGGGAGGGAAAAGAAGAGATGGGGGCACAGAGGGAGGGCCCCAAAGAGTGTCTTCATCCAAGGTCCTTGCAATGGAGGCCATTTAAGCCACCTCCACAGGGGCCTGGTGACTGCTGCAGAAGGAAGCAATAGAGGTTTGAGTTAGCTCAGGGAAGAACTTCCAGATCATCTAGCTTTTCAGTTCAAGTCAAGGGACACTTATTGATCATATTTATCGAGGGTGCTTTCATCCTACTCACAGACGGAGCACATATTCTCCGAGATCGCGGCGTCGCTTGTCCAGTGAGCCTGCAGTATAGGCAGCCATTGAGGCAGGGGCTGGGCCCAGACCCCAGGAGTCTGAGGACAACAAGGTGGACACCCTCCCAGATGCCAAGGGCTGGGCAAGTCCTAGAAATTGCTAGGAGGGCATGAGAAAAGTTGTGCAAACCAGGCAAGAGTCAGGAGAGGGAGATAAAGGATGGTTTCTCCTTGTAGTCCATATCCCTCAGTGAGGCTCTAATACGCGGCACGCTGTGTGCTGGGCCCTGAGATTAACCAATCTCCTGGCCTCGGGGAGCTCACAGTGGAGTAAGGAGACAGGTCATAGCATACAACAGCAGACGGGAGCCCAGGGCATTGTGGGAATGCTGGTGCTGGAAGGAGGCGGGGGGGCTTCCTGCAGGAGGGGGTGTCTAGATTGGGGATGAGGACCAGAGGGGACTGTTCTAGGCTGCAGGTTAAGCAAGTTGTTTCAACTCTCTGTACCTCGGTTTCTTCATCTGTAAGATGGAAATAATTTGTATATGTTAATATAATATAATAATAGTGCTGTAAGGAGTAGGTGAGTTCATTTAGGAAAATGCTTAGCAGCCAGAGCCTGCATACCTAAGTGTTAGAAAGAACATGATGAACAGGGAAATGTGTGAGCCAGAATACAAGCAGTTCAGAGCAGTTTGAACCTGCCAGTCCAGGGCAGAAGATCTCAAGCAGTAGGGTTGGAGGGTTAGGCAGGGACTAGCTCCTGAAGGAGATTCAAGCTCAGAGTTTGGGCTTGGTATAAAGGCAATGGGAAGGTTTTAAGCAGGGCAGGGACATGGTCTGATTATTACCTTAGATGACTCCCTGAGTCCTTGGTGGGATTACCAGGCTATCCCCTGATAGAGTCATCTATAACTCCCGCTGGCTTCTTGGCTGGGCCCAAACCATTGACATTCCTTGCACAGCTGTTAATCACCTCTACCAGTGCTACTACTACTCCTAAGTCATTATTATTCCTTAGAGAAAGCTGTAGTAACCAGTAATGGACCACTATTTTTGCGGGGTTGTTAATTGTTGTAACTTATTGTCATTGATGTTTGTAGGCTGCTCTGAAAGGCTTTTGACCCATGCGAAGAACCTGGGCTTACTATTCCAGGACTGAGGTTACAAATTGGTGACCTAAAGCCTAAGTTAGTCTGCACATGTGTTTTGTTTGCCCCAGTGTCTTTATTTTTTTAAGTGAATTTCCATTTAAAATGGGAATTTTACGTAGAAATCTATATTTCTAAATTAGATGGAAAAATTTAAAGGTCCAACAACATGCCAGTATTCTGAAAGCAAAGCTGCTCCTTCCTTTGGCCCGTGCCCTTGGGTTGATGTGATTTTAGTGCCTGGCTGACTCTCACACTTGGGGAACCAGATGGCCCCTGACCTCTCTGAAATTGGTACTCCTGCCTTAGGTGAGGGAGGGTTGACCTGTGGAGGGGTTGGCCCTGCCCAGGGTGTAGTCTGCGTCAGACCTGCTTCCAGCAGCGGGAAAGGGTCCAGAGTCATCCACACTGCTTCCCTACCCTGTGTAAAGTTTGGCTGGTTAAAGACCCCAGAATACCCAGGCAGAAGCTGGGGTAATCAGTGCAGGGGGTGGGAGGGATGGTGACGCGGGGGCAAGAGGAAAATGCATGTCCCGAGATGGAAATCTCTCTCACTTGCTCCTTTTCGTCCCTCCAAGGTCTCGAAGCCGGCCCCGAAAGCCGCGCCGCCACCGTCATCACCGCTGCCACTCGCGGTGCCAGAGCTCGGAGTCGCGCCCCTCGAGCTGTGAGAGCAGGTACACTGCTCTGCGGGGCCCCTTACCCAGGCACTGCCCAGAGCCCCGTCTAGGGAGTGTGGGCATCTGTTCTGCTCCCTCTGTCCCTTTCCTTCTATGCTCCCCGCACATCCCCTGCCTCTCACTGGACAGCCACTTCCCTGTAGAGAAAGGGCTGCAGAGAAAAGGGGCTGGCTGCCTCCATTTACAGTAATACACAGGACAGTTCTGCTTACTAAGTGCCAGGAAGCACTCTTCATGTGTCAGCTCACAGGACCCTCTCTGCCTCCCTGGAGGGAGATATATTGCCGTGCCCATTTTAAAGATGAGGAAACTGAGGCACAGAGGGCTTAAGGAACTTGCTAGTCCCGTGGCTAAGTGGTAGACCTAGGACCAAAGCCGAGGCATCTGGCTGTGCAGATTTTGCACTCTCACTAAGGGATCCTCTAAGTACAGAGAAGCTAAGCAGCCCGTGAAAGGTCACACAGCATGAAGTACCAAGTTCTGAGACCCGTCCCAGTCAGTTTTCTCCTAACCTGGACCCTTTCTAAGCTAATACATTTTCCCAGTCTGGAAAGAGGGTAGAGGGCTCTCCTGTAGATAAGCAGCAGCAGCAGCAGCATGGGGCTATGGCTTCAAATCCATTTTCTCTCTCACTCATCCCAGTAACACTATGAGCTAGACCAGTGCTTCCCACTTTGGCTGCACTTTGGGCTCACCTGGGAAGTTTTTAAAATGCCAGTGCCCGCGTCCACCCTGTAGACATTCTGATTAAGTTGGGATGAGGTGGGGCCAGGGCACCAGGATATTTAAAGCTCCCCAGGTGAGGCAAATGTGCAGCCAAGTGAGAAGTGCCTGAGAAAGAGGAAAGCAGCCCTTAGCACCCTGGAGCCAGCCCGGTACCATCCACGCTGTGCATCGGCAGATGCACAAAACAGCTGTGTCAGGCAAGGCCGCTCGGTGAACAGCATGAAGCAAGACAAAAACCAAGACGCCTGTGAAATCCTAAGTCCAGAATGAAACAGGAAGCTTGTCCTAAACCCCAAAATGACCAAACCTCCCCGTCTGAGCTGATATGAGTCCCCCGCTTCTTTACTGTGACGGCCTCAGACGCGGTCTTGTCTTCCCCTTCTGGGTAAGATTTATCACAATACCCAATCATAGACTTATTCCCACTTCCTGACAGCTCTTAAAACAAAGCTCCAGTTCCTTACGCACTCCCCAAAACCACCCACCGCAAGGTCAAATCCTTTGATGACTGTAACACCCTTTTACAGAGACGCACCCTCTGTGGCTTGTGTGCTGCCTTGCTGCAGGGAGCCAGAGACACACTGGTTCAGCCGCTGGCATGTTCTTGGTGGTCTATGAAGGGTGTTGACGTGCTGGGCTAGACTGCATCGCTGACGTGGTGTGAGCCATGGTGGGCAAAGGGGTCCCACCAAGGTGACACAACCAGTAAGTGGGACCCCGCCTCAGCCCTTCGCCTCCGCCCCAGGCAGCTAGGCCCCCGCTGGCTGGGGCCAGGGCACCACGCAGGGCCTATTTGCAGACACGCCACTGGGCGCTGTGCTCTGCCCTCCCCACAGCCTACCTGCTAGAGAAATGGTTGCCATCACAGCCTCCAGCCCCAGCCCTCTTCTGCTGTCATACTTCCTGGAGTGTGACACTTCCTGGAGTGTTGCCACCTGAGGTCCCCAGTGCTCATTGGTTTGAGGGGTGCTCCAGCAGGCAGGGGAGCAACTCAAGAGCTGGCACTCTGACCACACACCCAGTATAGAAGTGGTCTGGAAGGGCTCCGAAGAGAGGAACACTCCAGAGCAAGAATCAGAGGCACCAGTTCCTACAGGCACAGAACACTCTGCCCTCGCCCTAGTTCTGCCACGTCCAAGCTGTGTGACCTCAGACAGGTCCCTAAACATCTCTGAGCCTTAGCTCCCTCATTGTAAAATGGAAAAGTGATACCTGCCCTGTAATCTCTTTGAGTTGTAGAGAGGACTGTGAAAGGACCTTGAGAAAGGTTTATATGTGCCATGCAAATCCATCAGGTATTATTTTTATTGCTACTGTAGCTCAGGGAGCTAATGGGATATGCAGAGTCCAAATATACTCTTTCCAAGGTGTCAGGCATTCCTTTGATTTCTAGTACAGATGGAAAAGCCAGATCTTGACCTAACAAGCTTGCAGAATGCAGCTCTGTTGTTTTTGGCAGCTTTTTTTTTTTTTTTTTTTTCAGAAGTTTGGGGCAACAATAAATAGGATGCCTCTATTTCATGGATGGCAATGTCACATACGCAAAAGCACACAGCTATGCACAGTTGCATTTATAGACACACACATGGAAACACAGAGGGACACACTCAAGCATACACATAGTCAGAGAGAGACAGAGGACTGTAAACCAAAGCAGGGTAGGGACCTTGTCTTGTCTTCTACACAGCTGTACCCCCAGTCCCCAAGAGTGCCAGGTACACAAATGAACATTTGTTGAATGAACAGTTGGATGGATGGATGGATGCATGGTGGGTGGATGGATGGATGGATAGATGTGTGGATGGATGCATGGATGGACAGATGGATATACACACAGTCAAACTTTCATCCACCAAACATGACCAGGACAGAGTCCTTCTCAGGCTTCTCTTCAAAAGACCCTCAGGTCTCTCTCCCCTGCCCCCAGGCACCGCGGCCGGTCCCCCGAGGAAGGGCGGAAATCCCGTAAGAGGCACTCCCACCGCTGCTCCAAGACCCTCTGCAAGGCCAGTCCCGAGGCCCGGTCCAGCCGCCCACCCAGCCAGCCCCTCCAGATGCTCAGCTTCCTGTCGGCCAGGGGTGTAGTAAGTATTCCACACAGCCTCCTCTGCCAGCCCTGGCCACGACACTCAGGGGAGGTGGAGGCACAAGTTCAGGGCAGCGTATGACACTTTAATCCAGTCTTGGGCAAAATATCCCACTGGCTTCAGACCTCATTACTAATTAACCAAATGGTCATTTGCCAGCCTCTGGCAGCACTTGGCTTGGGGGTTGGGAGTGAGGAGAGACAAACTAGCATACCCAGGCTTTTTATCAGAGGAATGTTGGAAAAATAAATATTGGTCTCCAGAGTGACAACTGCAAGAATTCACGTCTAAGCACTGTAGGAGATTCCTTTGGAGAGGAAGGAAAAGTGGGGTCTTTGACGTAGCAGAGGCATTCCAGCTTTCAGCTGGCTGGCCAGAAGCATAGATTAGCAGCTGGGATTCGATTCTACCCGTAAAAATGATCTGGAATTTATATGAGCATTTTCCTCCAAGGAGCTCATAGCACTTGACCTGTGTCCTCTCACCTGTCTGCACGAAGTCTTGGGAGTTGAGAGCACAGCTGCTCTCACTCATCCCTTTCACTGATGGGCCCAAAAAAACAAAGTCCAGAGAGATTAAGGGCTGGGGCAAAGCCACAAAGCAAGGCAACAGGGAATCCAATTTAGCAACCTGGCTTTGAGCAGAACCTTGCAACTCTCCTCCAGGTTAAAGAGGAGGAGCTGGAATTTGATGACTTCAGACAGTTCACCCCAGGAAGTTTCATGAGCAAGGGATTTGGAGCTGGATTTGAATGAAAATCCTAGTTTCTTTGTTGTGTGGCTTTGGGCAAGTTGATTAACCTCTTGGAACCTCGGTTTTCTTGTTAGTAAAACTTAATACCACTTCCATATGGGATTATTGGAAATATCAAATAAGAAAAAGTATGTGAAGCCCTTTTGTAGTTTCTAATGGGATAGACAGACAAACAGGAGGAGATTCAAAGTTGCATTCGCCCACTGTGAAGGAAGCTGTCTCTTCTGGCTATGAGTGAACTTGAAAAGTTCAGGGGGCTTCTCCCTTGGGAAAGATGTGGTAGAAGCAAGAAAAAACTCAGAGGTGCTTGCAGGGAGGTCAAGGAGGGGAAGGCAATGATATACAAGAGTTTGGGCAGGGTTGACACAATGATTATTATCTGCATTATGGGAAACTCTTCTTCATTAGTCAAGGCATACCTGTATCATCATGGACCGGTTTTGCCCAAATCCTCTCCTTGGCTGGAACCACCTATGACTCTTCCAAGTTGCCTTCTTTGTAGAGCTGCCCATGATTACTGAGGACTTGCAGACAGCAAGTGACCACTACATTGTACCCTGCCCAGATATCCTAAGAAAGAGTCTTCCCAGTATGGCAGAGAATCCAGAGGCCTGGGTGCAAGTTGTGGCTTGATTGGACAAATCATTTCACATCTCCCAGCCTCACCTTCCCCAACTGGAAAATGGGTGACTATCCCACTTCTCTCCCAGAGGCAGTTGTTACAAAGGTAAAAATAAATTTCTTAAAGGAACAATAAGAGGTGGAATAATGTTTTTAATTTAGTAAGGGCTTTCCAATCTCCCTGATCATATTTGTGGCAGCCCATCCTATGACCCCGACCAACCCTTAGAGAAAAGTACCAGTGGGAGCAACTGGCTTATGCTTTCTCATTGCCAGTATAGTTTTCTAACAAGGTCATATCTGTCAAGATATTGCATAAAGCTGTGTCTCTCCTTCCTCACTGACTGGTGAAGTACTAGATTGACTGTTGGTAGTTTGCTTTCCTAAGATGCAAAGGTTCTTAGGGCTTTGGGGTAAGACATCTTGATGGTCCCCATGGCTTGAGCCCCCATAGGAGAGCTTAAAGCCAGGGGCTCATCCATACCTAAAAAGCAGAGGCCTTAAAAAGCTCACCTAGCTTAATGCCTTAATTATTAAATGGGAAACTGAGACTCACAGAAAAGAAATGATTTACCTGAGCTGTGGCAAGGCAGAGTTGCTACAAACATGAGATTATGTCAAACGTGTGGTCAAATCCTGCCTTGAACTTGGGGTAGTTACTTAGACCTTTCTGGAGGTGAACAGATGCAGTCTCATCTGTTTAAAAAAAATGCAGATAATAACAGTTGCCTCTTCAATAGCTTGTTGTTAGGACACAAACAAAGTAATGTTGTAAACTTTTGAGCCCTGTGCTTTGCACAGGGTAAAAGCTCAGAAACTATTAGCAGGTATTAGGATGACATCCAAGATCCTGGCTCTGCATTTACTAACTGTGGAACCTTGAGCAAATTACATAAACTCCTTGTGTCTCAGTTTCCTCAATATCTGAAAAATGTGCATAATTATAGGACCTACCTCATAAGATTATTGTGAGGGTTCACTGACTTAATGTAAGTAGTAATTTTAGACTGTATATGCAAGTAGTAAATGCGTGTGATGCTAGTAGTAGTAGCAACAGCAGTAGTAGCAGTGGAAATGACAGTGGTGGTGATAGTAGTGGTGGGAATGGGAACAGAAGTATAAATTCCAGGCTCAGGGTAAGTCAGTGGCTGATCAGGGAAAAGAGCCTGGGCCCTGCTTCCCAGACCAGTTTCTTTCCATCCAAGATGGTGGTGGCAGTCTAAACCACTACTCCCAACCCACTTGTGGTTGCCTGGTTCCTGGGGGCACCAAATGCGCCCATTTCCTATCCTCTGATGTCACTCAACACCAGGCCCTTTCTCATCTTCTGTCTTCGAAAGGCAAAGCTAGAAGAAGGTACCAGTTTGGAGCAGAAGGCAAAGGTTTTCCAATTTCCCAGTCCCAAGACTTTTCTAGGCTCTCTATTATCTGTTAAAGATAGTAGCAAAGTCACTTTCATTGAATCACTCATTCAATCATT
>JAQZBX010029040.1:16151-27618 GCA_029593785.1 Cabassous unicinctus
GAATAAGAAAGGAACAGTGTTTGACTTTTAATGGGGGACACAGAGAAGTTCAAAATAGTAAAAGAACAACAATTGAACAATTGAAGCTGAGATGCTGAGAGAGAGTGGAAGCTAAGCAGGCAGTACAGGGTTAGGGTTAGGGCAGAGACGGTGACAGCTAACTGAGAAACTAAGGGTGAGGGGAGTTAGCCAGTGAAAGGAGGAAATGAAGATTGGAGTCGGGATGGAGATGGCTTTCAGGGGAAAGGACCAGCATGTGCACAGACCTGGAGGTGAAAGAGCACAGTCCTTTCAGGTGGCTCGGTCTGGCTGGGTGAGACATGGGGCTCTGGAGGTGAACAGGAGCCCGAGTGTGAAGGGTCTTCTATGCCTTGCTCCTTCCTCATTGGACTGTAGGCCTTTCACATGTGCAGTTCTTTAAAAGATCAAGGACAGGTGCATTGCATCAATGGGGTATATTTGCATGTATGAATATGCAAATTTGGGGTAGTAACTTATTGAAATCCTAAAGGGTGAGCTAAAGGAAGCCTGAGGCCCTCTTGCTCTCTCAGAGCCCAAATCCTAATGGAGGGGCCTAAGGAAAAGGTTTAGGGACCTTTCACAGCCTCACTCATGCCCCTTATTTCCACTCAACCATCTCATCTAGTCAAGGCACTGGGGGCACAGAGAGATGAGTAAAACACTCTCCCTGGCCTCCAGGAGCTCACAGTCTAGTTATGGAACAACAGAATGTTACACTACAGTGTGATAAGCCTTGAAATTAGGGCTGGGATTGCACTAGTATCTAGTACAATTGTTAAAATATTCAAATACTAGCACACCAGTTGGCAAATAGGCACTGCCCCCCACCCTAGCCTCCAGCCAGCCTAGCCATCCCATTCTTCCCCCAGGACTTCCTGGACCTTCTCAAACTCCAGCAACTAAAGGGGGACACCTAACACTGCTTTAGTGCCAAGGCCAGCTTCCCTTCTGATGGGGCAGTCCCCACACTAAACCAGTTGTTGAATGTTTTGAATATCATCCCTGGTGGTGATGGAAGCGTGTGCAATATATAGTGGGACCACAGAGGAAGGGCCAGACACCACTGTCTTGATCTTTACGAATGAGGGGACATTTAAGCTGGGCTTTGAAGGTGGGTAAAAGTTCATCAGCTCGAGCTGAACCGATGGAGAGAAGGAAGGGGCAACACCACTGTGTGCCAGGCACCATCATGCACTTTACACAATTTTTCTCATTTGGTCCTCAAAAACAGCTCTTTGCGGTAGACGCAATTATATCACCATTTAGTAGATGGGAAAACTGAGACTCAGAGAGGTAAAGTGACTAATGAATGTTACACAACTGGGAAGAAGGAAAGCTGGTATGAATGGTGGCTGTGTGCCCAGGAAGCTCACTGATAGCTGGCGTGAGAGTAGACTGGACGAGGGAGAAGCTGAAGACCCGCAGGCTGACCCAGGCCTCTCCCTGGTGCATGCAGCTCTCTATGGAGTCCTCCCTGGCAGGAGAGGAGAGGAGTCAGGAAGGAGGCTGAGCAGGGCTGAAGCTGGACCAAGGAGAAGGGCAGGCTCCCTTTTCCCTTCTCCTGCCCCTAGCCTGTGCCAACAGTTATCACACACCTCTCGCCAACAAAAACCTGCACAGGGGGAGCAGGTATAGCTCCAGTGGTTGAGCGCCTGCTTCCCATGTATGAGGTACTGGGTTCAATCCCCTGTACCTCCTAAAAAACAAAACAAAACCCTGCACAGATGTCAAGCCAAAACAAACAAGCAAGCAAACAAAACTGGCAAACTGGAGGAGGCTTAGAGGGAAGTGATTTAAACTTGGGCTTTGGGGTAGATCTGGGTACTCGGGAGTTCTCAACCCACTGTTCACCCTGGGTAACACCAGTAACTTATGGAGCACCTACTGTGTGCCAGGTGCCATGCTAAAGTCTTTACAAGTATCATCTCACTATGATATCAGCCCTTCAAAGAGGCTCCCACTAATATCCCCAGTACATGATGAGGAAACTACAGCTCAGAAAAACTTAGTAAAAGGCAACTGTTAACTGGCAAAGCTAAGATTTGAACCCATATAATCTAACTCAGAGCCCATGTGCTTAATTAAATGACCTCCCTCAAGTCGTTTCATTTCTCTGGGCCTCAGTGCCCTCACCTGGAGCTTGGGCTAATATTAGCCCAAGGATGAAGTGAGACGAGGTATCCATTCATTCAGAAATATTCATTAAGCACCTACTATGTGCCAGACATTGTTCCAGGCAATGGGCAAGGTCTCTGCCGTCATGGGGCTTCTGCGTGAAGGACTTAGCTCAGCGCTTGTCCATGACACTCGATATACCATAGTCCCTAGGGTTCTTGTCATCACAGCAGCTTTTTTTTTTTTCCCTTTCAATTTTTTATTTTTCAAAAGACACTTAGATTACATAAATGTTGCAGAGAATATATAGGGGATTCCCATATGCCCCACTCCCCACACCTCCCACATTCTCCCACATGAGCAACATCTTTCATCAGTGTGGTACATTCATTTGCAATTGCTAAAGACATTTTGGAGCATTGCCACTAGGCACGGATTATATGTAGCAGCTTTATTAAATGTATTCCACATAAACCCAGGCATGATGTTTTTGGAGTATGTCTGGCCTCGAAAAAGCTTAATCATATCCAAGATCTCAGGTGAACTTCCCAACAACCCTAGGAAAAAGGCCAGGTGGGGATCACGGTTCCCACTCTGTAGAGAGGGAATGTGAAGCTGAGGCAGAGTACATGGATGGCCCACTGGGAAGGCTAAGACGCTGGCCTTCAGCCCCTGGCTCAGGCTCTGGCACATTTTGCAAAAGACTTTGAGCTCTTGCCCCAGTGGCAGGTCCAGCATCCAGTGCCACCCATTGCAGTTTAGAGACGAGAGGGACCAAGGAGCAGAAGGCTGCCAGGAGACTCGTGGACTTCCAGGACCACTTTCTTTTAAAATGGGAAGTGACAGTAGTGTCAACTTTTACTTTTGCTAAGTGAAAACAGAAGGGAAAAAAAAGAAAGAAAACTACCATCCATTTCGTAGACATTTTGCCAACCAGAGAGATAGGAAGGCCATGACCTCAGAAGAAAGGATGGGCCTTTAAATCGAATGCGTTTAGCTGGATGAACCCATTGCAATGAACTTGCTTTTCTCATTTCACTTTGGCCCAGTGAAAAAATTCTCTAACATGGGTCCATGTAGATATCTTTGGCAACGTGGGGGCTGAGGCTTCAGAGAAAGGGTGAGCTCGAAGCTGCCTTTCCCCCTTCGGGCTCTAGCTGATGGGAAGGAAAGAGGAGGCAAGACAACCCTGCCCAGCCCAAGGTCAACTGCAGTCTGCAGCCCTGTGAGATCGGCCTTGTCCTGAAGGATTTTGTCCTCTTCCCACAATCCCTAGCAGGGCCTCCCTCTCTTCCTCCATTCCCCCCTCGTCCCAAATGAACTCCCAACAGGTCAATGAATCCGTTCTTTTGCTGTCTTCCTAATTAGTGTGCTAAGGAAGATGAACAACTGCAAGGAAAACAAGCTTAATGTCTTTGTAAAACAAAAGGATTTTTCTAAAGGAATAACCAGAACCCTCTAGCTAAAAGCTCTGCCATGCAACTCTATACTCACATGAGGTTTTGCAGTCCCCCATATGGCAGGGAGGGAAAAAAAATTTATAGCCATCTCTCTCCATGGGGCCATTTGAAGCTCAGTAAATGGACTTGTTCAGTTTAATTGGAATTCTCTTCTTGATTGTATTTTTGTAACCTATTAGGCCGTGCTGCCTCTTGATCTCAGAATTCAGCTGAAATTAAATTTTGAAGTGTAAGTGAGAGGTTGCCTTTTTTCTCCATTCTTGATTAAATAATGATTTGAAACAAAAACAATAAATAACAGTGCCGGCTTCCCTGGAGGGCTGAAAGAGACTCCCGGTGAAACACCAGGGAGCTGGAGTTCATGGTGGGGGGATTTAATTACTTATTAGAAAAACCTAAGTGTTAACACCAAGTATATTAAGGAAAAGAAGATGAGGCAAGCTTACATGGAAAAAAAGATAAGGCCATCGCAACTCCATGGAAGGGGCTCAGGGAGCAAAGGGAAAGTATTTGCTAGCTTTCCCCAGCGGCCATGAGCTCATGAAGAGCAGTTTGTCCCTAAAAAAAACAACAAAAAAAAACCCTGAGATTGGCACCCCTAACCCAGAAGAGGGAGCTTGTAATAGCTCTAGGGTCTGGTTACAGCTTGATGGCTCTGGTCTCTTGGTTTCTTTCATTGACATGAGGCCAAATGGGGCTAAAGGGGTCAAGATGGGGAAGATGGAGTAATCGACTCCACGGTTCTGGAAGGGAGAGATGAAACATGCAGGGTGCACTGTGCTTATGTTGTTTATAGAGGGCTCAGGGCTGCAGAGAACATTTAGAACAGAGGGTTGTAAACTTAGATGTCTCAGGGCCCAGCAGGTAATAGATATGAGTGACATTGACCCTGCAACTTGCCCTTTAGCCGATGATTGCCAACCAGGAAATGTGGACCCAATGTTGCCAGATTTTATTTTTCAACAGAAACTAGAAATGGAGTTTTTATGTGAAATCTCCCCATTCCACAGTGTTGGTGTTTAATTAAAATCTGTTTTCAAACATACCAAGTGGACTAGGCAAAGCATACCTGAAGGCCTTGGCCTGCCAGTTTTCCAGTTTTGGGTTTGGGGTATTGAAGCAGATGCTGTCCATGTATTTCCCCTCAGCTTTACCATGTCAGGGCTGACAGACAATTTTCAGCAGCCAGACGGCATTCTCTGGCTGTCAAAACCCTCTTTGCCTGCCTGTGAGGCAGTCTGGACACACTGGGGAATTAACACCCCTGGGTGCAGCCTTCAACCCGTGAGTGGCGGGAATTGGTGTATAAATCCCCCAGCTCCCTCACCCCTGCTTTGCGAATAACTGTGGGATGTGTTTCTATGCTGGCTCCCAGAGGATCCCAGTGGGATTAAGCTCCAGCTGCCCATTGTGGCAGCTGGTTTGGTAGCATGCCCTTCATTGGCTCCTTCCCTTTCCCATCTCATTTCTGCCCACTCCTCTGCAGAGTTGCCTTCCTCCATCAGATAAACTACTTGCATTCAAATTCCTGTCTCACATTCTAGGGTAATCCATACTACGACAGGTGTTATTTCACTTGATTAGTAAGCAGATCTTACAGGGCTGGGTTTTCATTCCATGCCTCCAAGGCAGGCCTTTGTCAACGTGGAGGAAAAGATTGGACCAAAGAAGAGAGCCCTAGCTTGAGGACCCCAGGTCTTACATGGGGTGCCCGGGTACTGCAAGGGCATTGTCACCGTACAATGGTGAGTCTAGGATGATCCTTTCCACCAACACTGTCTTGGGGACAGTGTTCTAGCCAAGCTAGGAGTACAGGGGCAGAGAGCATTTACATGCATAGAAGAGAAATTCCCAAAGGATGAAGAAGAGCCCTTCAAAGATGAATTTTAAGAGGACTATTATCTAAATGAGGAGACAGAGAAGAGCAAGGGGGAGACATCCTGTCATGTCAATGTCAAGTGGACAAACGTTTGCCTCTTAAGTGCCAGGGTGAGTATCTGATGAGGAAGGAGACATCCAGAGATGGGAAGGCAGGGGAGAACATGGGGAGGCTTCTGTTGTCTGTCTATCATGACGTCTGTGACCTAAAGTTCTCTTTTGCATTTTCATGACCATCTCCCCCTGCCCCCTACTCATTCTGCACCCCTACCCCAAATCCTCTAAGCAGGTCAATTAGAGTGAGAAGATTTGTATTTTCAGGACTTGCTAATGATGTTGTGTTATGCTGGTTGTGGCCTATACAAGACTGACCAAGAGGGAAAGCAACTACTTTCTGTTCACCAAGTTGTGAATGCTGATTGATGTGGGTTGCTGCAGCCCAGAGAGAGGTGTATCCCTTTGTCTGACCAGAGGTGGTGCCCTTTCCGAATTCTTGACCTAGAAGGAGTACTTTTTACAACCTGAACAGAGGTGTGGAATGGGCTAGCAGCCCTGTTGCATGAAAATGGCCAGATCCAGTCCATCTTTTAATAGGATCTTTCAGAGTAGCAGAGGGTGGAAAAGGAAGTGGAGAGAACCAGCACAGCCTGTCCCATCAGGAAGGCTTCTAGGTCTGGAAGTTCTCATCCTAGACCTGGAGCTTAAGCTGTTGAGAATCTGCAGCTAGAGTCCCTGTGTGTTTTCTCTTGGGGTCCTGGGTCTGAAAGAGAGTCAGGAGGAAGGGGAAGATGAGTTAAGTGTATTCCTTCCTTCTGTTGTGGGCCTTGACCTAAAGCTTGATTCTACAGGTTCTCTCTAGCTCATACACCAAGCCCTGAGTTGGTCTTGAGACCCCAATCTTCAGCAAGGGCTCTACCTTTTTTCCTAGAACTATTTTGAGTATGATAGAGGCCATCCTTCCTTTACAAAAGGTCAAATCCCCTGGGTCACCCAGCTGGACCCCACGGGGGCCTGCTCACCCAAACATCTATAGTAATGAATTAAATTTGGATGGGCACACAGAGACTTCAAGGCAATAAGGCATTGTACCAGGCACCACTGGGTACATTGAACCAGTCGTGGCCTCAGCCCTCGACAAGCTCCAGTACAAGAGACAATAAAATAAACAACTACCCCACTAAGTAATGGTGTTGTGGCACACAGGAAACACTCATTTTTGAGTAAATGAATTAATGAAAGATTGAATGAATGAAGTACAAAGTGTTGTGCTACTCTGATTTGGGGGATCAGAGAAGGCTTTCTATAGGAGATGTTATGAAACCTGGAGGATAAATACATTTAGGCATGTGAAGTAGGAAAGAGGGAAGAGTGCTCCAGGCAGAAGAAACAAAATGTGTAGTGGTCTTGGGTTGGGAGAGCAAGATGAGATGTGGTGGCCAAACCAAGGGAACCAAGGGAACTCTCATCTATCAGCTTAGGTTGTGAGGGTGTATGAAGGAGTTTTGTGAGGGAGCAAGACTGGGTCATAAAGGGCATTGTAGTCTATGTCAAAGAGTTTAGATTCATCTGAAAAAATGGGACTTTCAAACAAGTAAGAGTGCTTGGTGTTTTCAGGCACCAAGGTCAACCAGTGAGAACCTTTTAGTAATACTTTTACCTCTGTTTTCTGGTAATGATGGAAAAGCATGATGCTTTGTAAGTTCTTAGTTCTAACCATACAAGATACATGTGGATAATGATCAAGGTCAGATGGAGACACACTGAAAGAGTCCCTGTGAGCTTGGGGTGTGGGGTTGAGAAGGTGAACAAGGCAAGGTCCCCTTCTATAGACATTGAATCTGAGGGGCTCAAAGGACTCTCGCAGTCTCAAGAGATTCTGCCCAGTGGGAATCCCTGATGAATTTGAAATTAGTAGTCAAGTAGGAGAACAATGACCAGGGCTTGCTAGCCACAAGGTAATGGAAGCCACTGTGTTCACTTGAGTTATTTTCCAGCCTGGTTCCCTCCAAGATGGCCCTGCCTGATTCACTTATGATATGCTGAGTGCCAAACATTCACCATATCTGGGCCAAAGATTCCATGAACCCATCCTTGGGCCAAGCCCCAGCCTGAGAGCTCAGGTCCCAGGGTCTAGATACCTGACATGATATTTTCTCATCTATGACAATTATGGTGGAAATACATTTGTTACCATTGAACTCCACAGAGGAGGGAAAGATAGGGCATCCCAACTGCAAATGGGGAGACAAATAGGAAGAAGCAAATAGGAAAATGACCTTTGTATTATTTTTAAATAAGTCTTTCTCTTGAAAACTCCATCTGGTCAACCTTATTTGAGGTCTCTTCTCCCAAAGCAAAGCTAACCAGATCACCAGGCAGGTAAAGCAATAGCTGTGCTGGGTAGAACTTGGTAAATTTGGACCACCACCATCTCCATGTGCAGTCTCCTGGGAAAATCTACAAAGGAAGTCCCAGCTCCCCAGCTCCAGGCTGAAATCCTGAGCTACTGATGTTATTTCTTATTCTCACAAGTCTAGTGTTTCTGTGCCTCACTCTTATGACCAATGGCTAAGGAATGGTTCCCTAAGGAAGCCCCAAAGTCCCACTCCTTTAGGCCCAAGGCACTTTGGGGTAGGAAAAAAACAGGCTTTTGATGGTCAAGCATGCCCAGGGCAAGAGTACAAAAAGAGGTCCACATGTAATATGTATGGATATTTATAAGTCAACAAGCTTAAGTAAAATGTGTTCTCCAATCTTTTCAAACATACCTTCATACTAATCTAGAACATCGGTTTTGAATTTAGAATCTTGGATTTCTCAGAATGCCAAGCCAGTGCATGACAGTTTGGGGGCATCCTGCCCCTAGCCCGCCTCTGGCAGCATCCAGCACCTCACACACATGCATGTGGACCCCTCAGCCTGAACACCCAAGTTATTCCAAGTAGCTATAGCCTGGGGTCTAGGGGTGTGCACACCTGAGCTTGCTTCTCCCATGCAGAAGAGTCCGTGGAAGAGGCCTACAGAGACCTTGGAAGGGAGTTCGGGGACCACTTAAACCTAGAATTCTGGGGTCTCAGAGACCCAGAGAGTGGTCTGGGAGTGGGAAACAAGGGGTGGGAAGGGTTTTCAAGTGGGCAGGCCATCTTGGCTCCACAGATTTCTCATCCCATGGGTAAAGTTATCACTGGAGGAGGCTGAGGGCAGGATCCCTCTTGCCCACAACTAAGCATGGAGGTGAGAACCAAATCCACTGTGTCATCCCAGCAGTGACACCAGCCTGAGCATTTAAAGGAGCCTGTTCACAGTGCTTCTAAACACTGCCTTGCCTCCCAAGTGCTGGCTCTCCTTTACCACCTCTACTTCATCTGGCTGAGATCAGCCCCAAACAGGATTCTGGGGACCCCTCCTCATTCCCAGTCGCCCCAAAACCAAATCTCAAAGCACCAAGGGAGCCCGATAGTTACCCCTAGATAGATGCAAACTCTAGCGCCATTTGCATCTTCAGCAAGGGTTTCCCGAGCCAACGTGGGCATGAAGGGACTGGAGTTGAAGGCTTGAGGTCCCCCAAATGGCAAAACCAAACAGAATTGACAGCCCACCTGTCCAGAGCACTAAAGTACCAAAACTCAAAGTTGAGAACAAAGTGTGAGGATGTGCAGAAAGGTGTGTGTTTTTTCTTGTCATTTGCGACTCTAATGATGGACTCACATTGCCCGCTCTTCCCTTTCTCTTACACCTTACCTACCTACTAAAGGAGGAGTTCTTGCTTGGTAAGTGGATATAATCCGCAAAGACATGAGAGAATTTATTAGAAGCCACTCGAGAGCCTTAGCTACCTTCTACAGGGGGAAAAGGACACACACAAATATCTGTAGAGGCCTTTTTGTTTGTTTGTTTTCAGTCAGACTATTTGACTTCCATTTTTTTTTTTGCTCCCCTCTTCTTTTCCCCTTTATTTGAAAATTGCTAAAATGTCAATTTGTTACCTTGACTTTATATTTAAAAAAAGACAAACTCTCATCTTTATTTCATTTCTTTTCCCCATGTGATATTTGTCTAGGGTTCTATTCAGGCAACTTTTTCTTTAAAAAAAAAAAAAAATCAAATTCATTGAGGATTTGGTTGAAGCTTAAAATTTTGGCTTTATCTGCTTTTTTTTTTTCATTTCTAAGATATATTTTCAGGCCCATAGCCTCATTTTTTTCCCCTTCCCCTTCTTTTATTTTTATTATTTTTTTAGGTTGAGTTAAGGGTGGTTAACACACCCTTTCTATTGAGTTTTCCCTTTTGTTTGAGTTCATTCATTAGCAATTAAATTCCATATAATTTCCTTTTTCTTTTGTTTAATCTGGATCGCATGCTTTTTCTCTGCATGATACCTAAATCTTCCAGTTATCCTAGCAGGGGGTAAACAAATATCTCCTTTCTGTGGTATTCTTTCAGGAATTTGTGCTTTTGTTTTTTGGCGTCTCTTTCTTCTCCTCTCTCTCTTTCCTTTCGTTACAGTGCATCATGACGGTAAACATTTCTTGGTTATTTAGCCGCAGCCCACGGGCCCAGCGCTCAGCAGTGTCCAACGGGTCTTTTTGCTTTCAGATCACTGGGTCGGGGTCTGCTGCTGACCTCTTTACCAAAACAGCCAGCCCGCGCCCCACCTCCCGAGGACGCTCCCAGGAGTACGATTCAGGCAATGACACGTCCTCGCCACCTTCCACGCAAACCAGCTTGGCCAGGTCGCGGGGTCCGGAGAAGGGGAGCCCCCGTGGGGGCCTCAGCAAGAGCCGAGAGCTCCACAGCGGCAACACCTCTGATTCAGGGAACTCCTTCACCACCTCCTCACCCCAGAACAAGGGGGCCACTTTGGAAAACCTGTCCCCCTCCACCAGGAGCAGGGAGTCAAGGTCAGTGCACCTGGGGAGGGGGGCGTGTGCCTACTTTAGCCCCAGCATCTCAATCTCTCAACCCAGACCCCAAAGGAGCCTTTTATTTGCAAGAGATAGAAACCTCAACTTGAACTGACTTCATTTCTGAAATATCCATGACTATCTAGTTTCAGGTACAGCTGGATCCAGAGGCTAAAAATATGTCATTGGGAATCTGTCTCTCCTGTTCTATTTCTCAGCTCTACTCTGCTCTCTATTGGCTTCATTCTCAAGCAGACTCTCCCTAAGCATTGACAAATTTGCCAACCAGCTTACTTTCTATCAAATTAGCAAGGCACTGGAAGGACAATGCCTATTTCCTGATAACTGCAGCAAAATACAGGGCAGGTGTTCATTGGCTCTGCTTGGCCCTTCTTGGGTCATTTGACCACCTCTGGACCAATCACTCTGGCTCAGGGGATGCTGTACTCTCACTGACCAGTGTGTATCACATGCCACCGTTGGAGCTAGTGAGGAGGGTCTGGAACTGGGAAAGGACTGTTTCCCTGAAGGAAAAGTCAGAGTGCCACTAACAGGAGGAGGAACGGAGGCCAGGCAGACAGAAACACATGTTAATTTTACCAAGAATCTCAGGAAAAGGTCTAATGTTAAAATTTTTTATTTTTATTTTTTTAATTTTTAAACAATTTATTCAAGTATATCATTCATACATGAATATCCACAAACTATAAGTGTTCAGTAAACATCGTGATCTTACAAAACAAACATACACAACATCACACAGGGCTCCCACACATCACCACCCCCCCACAAACATCCTGCATTGTTGTGAAACATTTGTTAACAAATCATGAAAGAGCATTGTCAAAGTATTACCACTAACTATAGTCTGAATCTTCCTCCCCTATACATTTTTTTAAGGATTTATTTATTTACTTTTATCCATTTTTACCCCCCCTCCCCCATTTTTGCAGTTTCTGTGTCCATTTGCTGGGCAAACTCTCTGTGTCTGTTTCCTGCCCTCTCTTCTCATCCTTCTCCTTCTGTCTTCACTGGGATTCGATCCTCAGAACCTCCGATGTAGGAGAGAGGCGTCCTACTACCGCCTGC
>JAQZBX010029041.1:0-27521 GCA_029593785.1 Cabassous unicinctus
ATCACTTCTTCCAGAAAACCTATCTGATTACAACATGCCACTTCCTGAGTCTGTGTGAGGTTTCCCTCCTCAGTGCCTCCATGATACTTTAAATATGTGTATTAGTAATAATCATTGTAAAAATATATTGAGTGCTTACCATTCACCAGGCTTATACCAAGTGCTTTGTATGTGTTATTTCATATAATCTTCTTAATAACTTATTAACAATCCCAAATTGTAGATATGAGAGCTGATATTTAGAGTCTTCAACTTGCTCAGGGTGACACAGAGTGTAAGCAGTAGAGCTGAGACTGGAACTCAGGAAATTATGAATCTAAAATCCTTGTTCTTAATAATGGAGGTTGAGTACAAGGATGCAGGAAAACATGCCATAGCATTCAAAGATGTCCCATGCCAATCCCAGGTACATTAACATTGGGATATTCCATGACTTCATAGAGAAAGAGATAAATTGATAGACATTACTGAGAAAAAGTTTGAGCTCAAGTAAACACTTTTTATACTTCTTCAGAGATATGACGAGGTTGGGTTATCTTGCCTATAATGGTACATGCATATCAGGCAGTTTTTGCTGAAAACACCTGAAAGCAGGCTGGGCTCCTGCTTCTCTGGTCTCCAATCCAATCCAACACAGCTAGGGAAGCAACCTGTTTCATAACAAAAATGTGGTACAGAAACCATTGGGAAAGGGGTCAGATGGGGACCTTGAGGCCTTTTCATTAGAAGGTGGATATGTGTGTGGAAATTAATTAAAATTTCGTGGACTAATCCTTCAGCTTGTGCTGTAAAGACATTCTCAAGTGCTGAGTGCAGGTTCCCCATCACAGAGTGCGTTCAGCTCAAACCTACTCTCAGGTCTCAGATTCTCCTCGCCTGGCAGAAAATATTATAAACAGCCAGTTTCAAGTCCAAGCTTGGAGAGGAAGGTGGGAAACAGTTTCTAGGTATGATGGGATGGTGTTGTAGAGATTTCTACACTGAATTACTGGAGTTTTAGGCAGAGGAAAAAATGGGAAGGCCATTATTAGGTAGCCAAAAAGAAACAAATAAACAAACCACAACTCAGTATGCAAAAGATGGCCAAAGAGAGTCTGAAATTAAACATAGCACAAGGAAAAGAATATTTTCCAACTGTGCTTCATGTTCTGGATAAACCTAATAAGAATGCGAATTTAATAAAGCAAGAACTCCAAGTTATTCTGATAAAACAATACCTTAGAGGAAAGGGTGATTGGGCCAGCACAACCCCCAAATAGCCAGTGACAGAATAGATAAAGCTTAAAATCAAACCACTAGCATGAAGGAAAGACTTGAGGTAGTTTCAGTGAATGTGAAGAAAAAGAAAAGAGAGACAATTGGAAAAAGTATTTTCTGAGGATTAATTGAGATAATGTTTGTAACAATACCTTCCATATAGTAGATGCCTAATGAATGTTTATTCAATTCAGCTAGAGCTTGGGACAATTGTAGAAGAGGGGAGCGGAGGGAGATGAAGAAAGATGACAGAGAAATTTATATATCAAACTAAGGCATTAATGGGGACTCATTTAAGGATTTTAAGAAGGAAAGTAACCATCAGATTTGCTTGGAGGAGCTAAGATACGGCAAGGAAATAAATTAGGATGTATATGTGAGAGAAGAAATTCTATCAGGAGAATGTGACCCTAAAATAGAGAATTCAATAAATAGAAAAGTATTCTGAAGAGTAATTAGAGAAAGTTCTCCCAAAATGAAAGCAGAATTAAATGAACACCTTGAAAGGCCACGGTGTATACCAGGGAAAAATATATTTAACTATCTAAATCAAGACATATTCTGCCAAAATTGTCAAAGATAAACATTCTTCAGGTATCTGGGATGAATAATGAATAAGTAAGCTACCTGCAAGAGGTAAACATTTGGAATGGCTTCAGACTTCTTCCTGGCATTCAGCACTAGAGACAATGGAACAATGTCTAGACAGCTCTGAAGGAATGTGTGATCCCAAATAATATAGTCAGCCAAGTCTTTTTAAATTATAAAGTTAACAGGTAAGCATTCTTAAAGTAGAAATAATTTATGGAATATGGAACCCAAGATCCCTTATTTTTTTTTTTTAAAACTACATGACAAAAAACCCAGAACTTAAGACACTCAAAAACCACTAAAAAACCCAGCAAACAAAAACATGGGTTAAAATATTGAACTTAGAAATGGAGAAGATGTGATCAAAGTACATGTGGGAATCACTGAATCCAAAGAAACACTAAACTAAGACTAAATAACTGGGGAGTTATGATGGTGGAATAAAAGGAAAATATTGCACATCTTAGTGAAGAAAAATAGTAAAATGCCAAGGTAAATGTGGTAGTAGGGAAAAGAAGAGGGAGAGAAAAAGAGCAATAATTTTAATGCCCTCATCTATCATAGGAAATGGACAATTGATGTGACTGACAGCTGAAACATGAGGTTCAGAATAAGGAAAATATAATAGTTCCAATCTCTTAATGTATTCTGTAATTTTTTTTAAAGAGGAACCTAATATCTTGGGGTAAATATATCTGAAGTTCAACAACTTGTTCAGTTTTATTTCAGATTACTTTACTTCTGTTGAATTCTAATAGAATTATGTCTAATATTTGCTGGTAAATATTTATGTTTTAGTCCTACTGTCATAAAATTGTTTTTGTCCATCTCAGCCTGCCTGGCTGATGGGCAGTATAGTTTCGAGCAGACCTTCTCAAACTTCATTGTGTATATGAATCACATGGGGGATCTTATTGGAATGCAGGTTTGGGTGGGGTCTGAGATTCTGTGTTTCTAATAAGCTCCAGGATGGTGCTGATCTGTCAAAAGTAGCTGCCTCACAGGATTGTTGTGATAATTAGAAATAACTTATGTAAGATGCTCTGCACAGTACCTGACATGTTATAGATAATCAAAAAATGATAATTACTGTTGTTTATAGTTAATTACATACAATGTAATAATACTACAGTTTCTTCCAAGTACTCATGTAGTGTTAAGTCTACCAATCATTCATTCATTCATTCATTCACTCACTCATAGGCTATTCATTCATTAAATAACTAATTTTTGAGTTTTTCCTTTATATCAGGCCCTGTTCAAGCACTGGGGTTGCATCAATGAACAAGACAGTCCTAGTGGACCTTTCATTCTGGTGAGAGAGAGAGAAGAAATAAAATCAAATACAAATAAGTAGCAAGTATAGTGAAGAAAATGAGCTTGGGTTGGGGAGATGGGTTATTAGAGATGGGGGCTCTGGAGAGGACCTTTTTAGAAGGGGATACATAAGAAGGCGCCTGAATGAAGTGAGGAAGCAGGCCCTGAGAAGTTCTGGGAGACATTTCCATCAGGGGTTCTCCTGAGGTGCAAGCACAGTGTGTCTACTGAGCTTGGAAGAATGCTAGGAGTTAAAGTTTGAGGGAGAGGCAGGGCTAGATCAGTGTTTTCCAAACTAAGAGTCACAGCTCATTAGTGGGTTGCAGGCAGCATTAAAAGTAAAAAAGCAGAGTGGATCAGAATTAAAAATTCCAGAGTGCATAGTATGCAGTAAGGATGAATATTGGTTTGTGACACTGGACATATGTGTGTACATGTGTGTATGTGCTGGGTTATGACTTAGAAATGCATTTGCTACCATGGGTACCCGTACAAAAAGTTTTAAATACACTGGGCTAAATCATGTAGATCCTTGTAGGCTGTGCTAAAGAGTTTGGCATTCTGAAGATCAGAAGAAGCCATTGATGGATTTTGAGCAGAAGGGTGACATAATCCAATTGGTGTTTTCAAACTCTCTGGATGCGATGTGGAAAGCTGATTGAGGGAAACAAAAGTGAAAGAAAACAATTATAACTTCTTGCCAAATCACCCTTTTTCTGTCGCACTGTAGGAGGCAGAGTAGTGGCCCTCCAAAAAATCTATGCCCTAATCCTCAGAACCTGAGAATATGTTACTTCACATGGCAGAAAGAACTTTGCAGATGTGATAAGGGTTAAGATGGAGAGATTTCCCTGGATTATCTGGGTGGGCCCATCTAATTACAAGGCCCTTAGACCTGGGAGAGGGAGGCAGAAGAGGAGGTGAGAGTGATGTAATGTGAGAAGCACTTGACCCACCACATCTAGATTTGAAGATGGAAGAAGGGGCCATGAGCCAAGGAATGTGGGCAGCCTTAGAAGCTGGAAAAGACAAGGAAATGGATCCTACCCAGAACCTAAGGGAAGAAACACAACCTTACCACACCTTGATTTTAGTCTGGTGAGACCTATGTTTGATTTCTGATTTACTTTTTTAAGATGCTAAATCTGTCGTAAATTATTATGGTAGCAATAGGAAACTAATACAAGCATGTTGCCTCTTAAGCCTATCCTTACCTCTTCTCTCCTCACTCACCTCTTCAGAGTGCCGACGTGAGATTTGGGTTTAAGTTCCTTCCCTTGCTCTCACTGGCCTACAGCTCCTGTGGAATCCTCCACTCCTGCCTGCTATCTGCTTTATGTTGGGTTTCCATTCTGAATTCCCAGTACCTTCTTTCTAGTTATTCCCAATTGAAATAATTGACAGTTTGGACACATTCAATCTGAGATCTTTTATTGTCCAAAAGAGACACAGAATTAAGTTGAGAAAATTTGAGGAAGGGAACTGAGGGAGGGCTGCAATTAATTCCTTTTGCTTTTAAAATTTTCATTATGATGCTAACGCAGGTGCATTATTTCATAGCTGGTGGTAATTAAATGATGGAAACAGTGATTAAATCACTTCTGGATTTATCATAACAAAGGGCAATGATCTAATTTTTCCTACTTCAAATCTGGGGCTCTCTGCAAACAACTTTTAATGACTCCTATAAATATGCAGGCAATACTTTGTATTGTGTCACCATTGTTAGACTAAATCATTGTGACTCAAGTATACTACTAGTCATATGTTCTTGAAGTAGAAATGAAGCATTGCCAATTTTATTTATGAAGTATGTCATTAGATCGGTCTAATGGAGAATATTAAGGATAGATTATCAATTACAATTTATTCACTAATAGTAATGTATCTAGGAAGCACTTTATAATTTTGACTGTGTTCTCATATAGAAAGCTCATTTATTCCTCACAAACATCTTGTTAGGGAGGACAGGTGTTAGTTAACTCTTCTGCAGATGGCAACAAGGGACTCTGGGAAGTTACGGGACCTGCCCAAAGTTATAAACAGAAACTAGAACTCAAGTTGTCTGATTCCTAATTAGCTTTTTCACCAGCTGCCTCTGATATCTTAAAAAGCTTCATCTTGCTTGCATGGCATCTTAGGGCAAATGATCCACATGAGATTAGTAGAGTTGATACTTTTAAGCTTCCCAGTTTTTAAAACATTCTTAACCATTCTATTAGAGATCATAACACCTCCCTGCCTTAGCAACCAGTGGATAAGGAGTACAATTTAGCCACTTAATGATCAGGGATATTATTGTGAATGTTAATTATTGTACTGAGAGGCCCTTAAGAACTGTCAGGATTGTTGGCATCTCTCCAATGAGATTCTAAAATGCCAGACTTCTCAATTTTATTTTATTATCCTTTATCTTCTGTTGTTTTTCTTCCTCAGGACACTTGCTTCTAACACTTCCTTGTTTCCACCACAAGCAGGTTGCTAGGGGGACATATCTCACCTATGGAGCAAAGTGTCTGGGCTTTGTGACAGCCTCTGTGATTTGAGTTTGATTTTGGATGGTTTAGGTTACCAGAAGTCTGACTTCTAAGCACATTGAACATTACTGTCCAAATATAAGTAATGTGCCTTTAAAAATAGGCTATGGAGCTTATTTTAAAATGTTGCTTAATGTCTTATCTCTTGTCCATCTGATGACAAATGTTGGATAACTCCCAAACAAATATGACAAATGTAGCACATTGGAATCTGTGGATATTTTCTTCTATGGAGCAGCAAGCAAGTAACAATTTAAATAGCAGATTATGATAAAGAACAGGATAATGTGAGTTTAATAGACTGTTTTTAATTTATTGCTGTGTAAATTCCTTATCAAGGCTTAATAATCTTCAGTCATGCTCTGCTCTGCCATTATAAAAAGGTACAGATTTGTTATTTGATAATCAGATCGATAGGGTTTATATATTAATCTTTATGGACCACATATTCTAATGCATTGGGTTTTGCTCTAAAGCTGTTTGAACTTTATAGCCACTTTACTAGTTCTCATTAAAAATGTTGAAATATAATTACTGGGAAAAATTTTCTTCACTTTGTATGAGGTAGTTCTTTGAACATGTAAAGAATTCGCAGTGCCCTGGAGAATTTTAAATGAAAACATTTTTGAAAAGGAAAATAAGAGTCACGCAAATATGCTAAGAAAGCTAAAGTCATGCGATTCAGCAAAACACAATTTCATTACTTAAATATAATGCATGGTAGAGAGCTGGTTCTGGGAGGAATTCGCCAGTGCTGGAATTGAGAGCACTAGAGTGGACTTGGTTTCAACCTGTGTGAACCGTGTCTGCTAGGGGAGGAGAGGGAGGGGTGGGGTGCTGAGCAGTCTCTAGCTCTTGATGCCATCTGACCCAGGCTTTAGGAAGCCTGGAGTACTTCCCATTCTTTACCACTCCTTCTGTAGAACCAGCGCTAAATAAATGCTGAGAAGTTGGTGTCCTTTGAAAATGGCGCATGACCTCAAAAGAGGATGCTGACAGTAGCTCCAGTTTACGCAGGTCTAAGTTTTATCTGCGAAAGTGTTTCTATCACCACATTAGATGTATCTGTCTACTTATCTATATCCATTTAGAGGAGTGGTGAAGAGCAAGCTCTAGGGTCATACTGCCTGTGCTCAAATCTTGACTTTTTAGCTAATTAGCTTTGTTGCCTTTAGCAAGTAACCGAACCATTCTGGCCTCAGTTTCCTCATCTATGAAAAGGGGGTAATAACAGCACCAACTTCATACCACTGTTGTGAAGCCTCAGTGGGTTAATATGTGCAAAGCAGTTGGGTCAGGGCCTTGTGCAGTAATAAATGTGGCACATCAACAAGCATCAGCTATTAGCTATTTGTAGAACTAGACTGTATGCTCTTTGAGGTTATTGACTGTATTTTTAAAATTGCTATATCCATAATATCAAGCAGAGTTCCTGGCACATAGGTAGAGATTTAATAAGAGGAGTTTGAATTAATATGTAGCTAATTCTGCAGAGCACATTTTCTAAGAATCAAATGTACGTAGCGGAAATTCAAATTTCATATTTTTTAGTCAATCCATTTCTTTTATCCTGGAAAAACAATGTAACAAGTGTCTGTTAAATAAAGGTCAGGTTGAAAATGTCAAGTTGAAAACATACCATAAAAGAGCATTTGGATCAACATGCATCAAAAGATTTGTTTCTATTGAAAGAAAATATTATGCATAGATATGAATTTATAGGCACGATTCTTACAACAAAGCACCTGTCTTAAAATTTCATCTGGGGGAGTGGATGTGGCTCAAGCAGTTGGGTGCGTGCCATCCACATGGGAGGTCCTGGTTCCGTTCCTGGTGTCTCTTGGAGAGGACGAACAGATGTAGCGAGCTGTTGCAATGAACTGACGCAGAGAGCTGATGCAACGAGCAGATACAACGAGCAGGGAGCGGATGTGGCTTAAGCAGTTGGGCATCCACCTCCCACATGGGAGGTCCTGGGTTTGGTTCCCGGTGCCTCCTAAAAGATAGATGAGCAGACAATGAGTGGAAACAACTAGCAGGCAGACGAGGGAGCCATCTGGAGGGAGAGGAGGGAACCAGCAGTTAAAAATTTTTTTTTCTTCTCCTTTTGGCTATCTTATGAATAATGAAGACTGAAACTTTGATCAGTTTTTAAGGCACCTTCTCAATGAGCTTTAACCTGAACATACTCTTTTCCCCACCCAAATCTGGCTTTCCCAATATCCCTACTCCATTTTACCCCCATAGGCACTGAGAATCTTATAATGTTCTGTGTGGTTTACTTATTTGTTCTGTTTATTATTTATTATCTGCTTTCTTCTAGCTAAAATGTAAGCTCCATGAGGGCAGAGATCTTTATTTGGTTCACTGATGTATCCCAAGTTCCTAGAAAGGTATGTGGCTTAGATACTCATAAGTCTTTATTGAATAAATGAACGAACTGATTCTCATGTGCTTAACTCTTTAAATCAATTGATCAATCAATCAATATCACTCTAAGTTTGAAGGTACAGGATTTTCTGTATGCCCTCACATGAGTTCCACTACTTTCTACTCCTAGGTATCACTCCAGATTCCTCATACCTCTTCAGCTGGGATTATACCCTCCTTGATAAAAGTTAAGGTGGTTTTAATATTTGATCCCCAACATAATCAGAAATACTGAAAGAACATTTGAAGAGAGGGCATGATTGTCTACAGCATTTCACAGCATTTCAAATCAGCAACAAATATTACAGAGTTTTCCTTTCTGTAAGAAGCCCACCCTAGAACATATTCCCTGCAGATGTGGAGGGTAACTACTTACAAAACATCTCCACTGTTCTGAAGCTGGACCATATCTATCCATTTGCAATGAGCATAGCTTTCAGTGTAGGACACATTTGACCTTTGTGGGCCTGAACGTTGATGAGAGAATTTAAAAAGTAGACTGGATTGAATTCCCTATTATAGTGCACTGTTTTAAATGAAAGCAGCACACTGATAAGATGATTACACTTTTTAATATTCACATTAAATATTTCAAAGTGTTTTAAATAGGTAATCTCTTTCCTAAATGTCACTGGTGGATTTCATCTTTATATGTGATACTAATGAGCAATCCAATGTGCTGCCCTCTTGCTGCCTAAATACCAGAGTAATGTGGAGACTTCTCTGTATTCACTTGACATAAGAAGAATTAAATTTTGCTTCTATTTCCAGATATTTAATTCAACCGAAGGTACTATTGCCTAAGAAAGCAAGCAGTTATAAAGGTTTATGATTTTACCTAATGATTTTCAATGCAGTAAAAACAAATCTATAATTTAACAAGGTTGACAAGCTAATTACCCTTCTGTTTATTGATCTTCTGTTAATCATTTACTATTTAAAATAAAACCCTTATTAATAAGGTTAAGCATAACTTTCACAGGTTTGGTTGGTACAGATGGTTCAAAAGTTAATCTAGTCTGTAGGAAAGGAGATAGTATTAATTTCACCAGTGCATGGCAGAATAAATGCTCCTAATACTGACAAAAAGAAAAAAAAGATGATTAGAAAGAGTGTCCTTTTTTAAAAAGTCATGAGGGGACTTTGGGGCTATCTAAGCCACTGTGGGCAAGGCTGGAACTTGTCCTTGTTTTAGCAGGAAGTAAACTCTAAGCTCCTTTCTTCTTAGCAACTCTCCTACTGTTTCTGACTTTCTAGTGTTCTGAAGGAATTGAGCTAACTGAAAGTTTGGGATGTTGAAGCTTTGGATCAGTTGCCTGCGGCGCAACCCTTGGCTATCATGTGATAGTGTATTCCCAGCGTTTTGGGGGATCTTAGGTGAACTGAGCTATGGGATCAGTTAGGCAGGAGAGAAATGAAGGCCAGAAAGGTACTTCTGTAAAAATATCCTGCTTCTAAAACATTTAGAAGTAGCCAACTGGGCTTATAATTCTTAACAGAAAAAAGGAAGGTGGCCCAGTGAGGGTTTGGGGGGTGGGAGATTGGGATCTGTGAGGGGAGGCAGGAGGGAGTGCAACTGTTTTTTTTCTGATTTGAGCCCTATAACTTCTCTAAAATGACCAAGGCAGCTCAATCCTCAGGGTCAGTTTAGGAATAGTGTGATTTTTTTTAAAGGAAAGTTAGGGGATAGACATAGTAAAATGTTTGTTTCCAGTAAATGGTCTTCTGGGGAAGAAGATGAACTCTAACAACAGTAGCCTGTATTGTATGAAATATGTCCCCAAGCAACTGAAGTAGTCTTGACAATTTTCTCTGAAAAATCCAAAGCATAGAACATATAAATCACTTGTTCTGGTGCCACAGGAAAGGCTGTGCTGAGATTTCTGAAGCTGAGGGCAAATCTGTAGAGGTGGCCTCAAGATCAAGTTGGGCTCCTCAACTGTTTTTTGCTTAGTGCTTGAACCACTAAGACCTCTGGCCACACACTACCCCAGGCTTCTAGTCTCTGTCTCTGGACATTTGGACATGGGCCCTAGACTGCACATTTAGAATCCTTTAACCTTTTTTACCTGTCCTGACCTTAGGCAATGTATATTTCTGAGTCATTTTTTCCTCTTGTCATTTAATGCTCCGTGAAAGGCAATTTGTGAATTGGTGGCTGAGTGAAAATAATAATAATGTTAAACACCTCTTATGCCTTCTGCTCTTGGCTTAGAATTTAGAGAAGACCATGCTTAAAGTTATTTCTGTTTTTAGTAAATCAAGGACAAGAAAAAGAGAGATTAGTACTAAGAATAAAACAATAACCATGATTATATAATTCTCTTCCTAAATAAAATAACCACATCTCTTTCTTTTTTTGATGTTTAAAATATATTATTAACCATAAAATAAATAACCCCACTTTCTCACCACTCTCCAGATTGCCTGTTTCATCTATAAGGCATTGTTTCACAGACTCATGGACTATTGGGATTGGACTGGACTTTGGGGATATATAGCCCTCTCCCCTCCCCTGCTGGCCCCTCCTTCATGGAAGAAATGAATTCCCTGTGATCATAACACTGACAGCTGCTTACAGATGTCATATATTACAGTAAACCCTTCATATACCCCATCTCATTTAGTCCTCACAAGAATCCTGGTAGGATGAGGACACTGAAGCTTGGAGTTATAAAAAATTCCATTTCTTGCCAAGTTCAAACAGCTAGTAGATGGTGGAGCTGGTCTTTAAATGGAGGCTCCTTTTACTCCAAAAGAACATGCTCTTCATCACTACGCTTCCTGCCTCTACAACAATCCTGCACATCGCATATTAGGTTAGGCTTGACCCATGAATTTATGATGACCTGGACAGTCCGTTCTTTGAGTGTGAGAGTTTCTCCCTCATTTTGAGCCGAGAATTTGTGACCCTTACCTTTTACCCATGGCCCTAACTGTCTCCTGCGGGGCTTAGTCCCTTTTTCATAACCATTGTCCGTGTCCAGAGAGGCACAGAGTGATGAATCTCAAAGTATCTTTTTAAAAAATATATATATATTAAACAAAAGTAATCATACTAAAAAAATAATATCAGACTAGTGCTTAATAACAGGCAGCAGTCACCCCTAACAAATGATGTTTAAAATGCTTTTTAGCTGCAGCAAAATATCAGCTTTAAAGTATACTTTGGGGGCTTAATTTTATTTCTCTTGCTAAGAAAACTAGGGCCTGTTATACTTATTCTCATTTTTTAACAGTCACTAAATTTTCTCTCTGGATCTAGAAAAGCTTGATAAATCACGAGCGGGCGCACGCATGTGTGTGCAGCTGGAGGTGGGGGGAGTGGGTTGCAATCGGCCAGATTCCCATTGAGTGGCTTAGTTCTTACGCAAAGATTGTATGTTCTCACAACAAAGCTCAATGTTGAGCTACCTAATATCTTGTATCATGCCTTTAGATTTTGTCCTTTTCTTAACTGTGCAGTCTGGAGTTTAACTCTTAAAGAAGAAGCTTACAATAAATTTTACTTACTATATTGTTTTGATTGTATTTTTATTCATTATTTTCACCTTGGGAAACAATTATTTCAGCTACATGATAAAACTAAAGGATATTTGGTGTTTTTTGTTTCTCCTTTCTTATTTTATTCTATGTGTCTTATAGGTTCTCACTGCTAAGTAAACACCATCTTATCTTAGAGAGTGTAGTTTGCTTGTGCTTTTAGGTTTCAAGACAAATGCAAGAACTTTGATGACAAAGATAATTTCCAATAATTTATACAAACAAAGAAACACTCGAGTCCATTATTTACTATAAATTTTAATATACTTACAAAACTGCTATGTGGCATTTCAAATAAGCAATAGTGAATCAATACATGATTTCCCCAGGTGCTTCTCTCTTAAAAGGCTGCCTGAAAAATTCCCTTGTAATCAGCCATATACAGCAGAAAAAAATATTTTTCATTCCAGAGATTACCGAAGAAACAATGTTTATATCACCAAAATAAAATATTTCATTTAATAAGTAACATTCAAACTTAATGTCTTTTTTATTGAGGTAATATTTACATACAGAGAAATGAACAAACCCTCCAATATACAATTTTATTGGTTTTGACCACAATTACAATTAAGTTGCAGAACATTTCAGTAAATTCAGAAAGTTCCCTTGTGCTCATTCCAATCAATTCCTAAATCTATAGGCAACTACTGCCCTGATTACAGTCACTACTAATTTATTTTGAATTGCTTTGATAATGGAAGATAAATGGAATTGTACAATGTATACCGTGCCTGGCTTCCTTTGATAAAGTATTGAGATTCATTTGCATTGTTATATGTATCAGTAGTTAATTTTTAAAATATTCTTAGTATTCCATTATATAAATATACCACCATTTGTTCATTCAGTCTCCTGCTGATGGACATTTGGGTTGTTTTCAATTTTTGGTTATATGAAAAGCTGCTGTGAAGCAAGCTGCTTGTCTTTGTGTGGACATATGCTTTGTGGACATGTTTTGGAGGCATATATTTTCATTTCTCTTGGGTAAATATGTAGGCGTGGAATTGCCTTGTCATAGGTTAGATGAACACAACTCCATAAGTAACTGTCAAACTTAACTTTATAAGAAACTCCCAAACCCAATTTTTATTGCTATAGTAATTTGAAAGCCGCCCATCTACAACCCACAGCCAAACTTTGAGGTAGGAAATTTTCTTTTTAAATGAATAAATTCTGATTTGAGTTTCAGCTTTTTGAGTTAATCTAAAGTGGATTTACTCTAATTGATGAATTCTTACATAATAGACTTAAATTAAAATTCACATAAAGGGTAAAAATACCATAAACATTTTTTGATGTGCCTATGTAATATGTTGATACCCATACAACAGATGTCAAGTTAAGACATGATTAGGTAGGATGCTGCTCTAGATCCCTTAAACTTGACCACCACAGTGAGGAAGGGTCCAGCCAGCAGAGCTTTCCATATACAATAATACCCAGAGCTTTACAAGGATGTTATCAATGGTGAGTTGAGAAGGCTGATTCCACCCTGCATAATGAGAATTGTGGGAGGACAGGGTTTTCTTTCCTCCTCATCTTCTTTCCTTTGTATGTTGCAATGAGGCATTTGCTCCTGATTTCAGACAAGCACCAAGATCATAATTGCTGTTTTGTGGATCGGTATATTGAAACTACTTGTGAGTAGGAAGTTTTTAAAATTGGTGATAGCTAAGATCATAATGTGTATACATAGAAGATTCATAGTTTTGACTTTTGTATGAAAGGAAACATATTGCATATATTCTGAGACTTGCTTTTTTCATTTTTTATATTAGAAAGATTCATTCATGTTGATGCGTGGAGCTGTAGTGCATTTATTTTTTCTTTGAACATTTGGTCGTTTATTAATTTTTCCTCTTGGTAAAAATCTGAGTTGTCTGTAATTTTCTCTTTTTTTCCCCCTAGTAAAACAATACATGTATACATTTCTCCTGGTAAATATATGCAAAACCTTCTCTGGAGTAAAATCTTTGGTGTGGGAATTAATAGGCCATAAGTTATTTGGATTTCCAATTTTGGTAGATAACACCAAATTGTTTTCCAAAGTCACTCTTAGTTTATTATCCTCTCACCAACAGTGTGTAAAAACTCTTTGGGCTACTTTCTCATCAGCACTGTTTATTATTTGATTATTTAATTTTGTTAATTTGGTCAGCTCATAATGGAATCTCATGGTTTGATTTGCATGTTTTTGATTACTAACATGCAAATGGAGTGCCTCCATAGTTTATCATTTGTGCTTCTGTTTCTGTGAAGTTTATGTTTGCTTTTTGTCCATTTTTCTAATAGACTTTTCTTTTCCTAATTGATTTGTAGATTTCTCTTTAAATTCATTTATGTGTTGCAAATAACTTTTCCCAATTCTAAAAGCAGTTGAACTTGTCAATCTTTCCTTTAGAGTCTGTGCTTTTTTGTCTTGTTTAAAAAGTTCTTCCTTATCTGAAGTTCATTAAGAAATTCACCTACATTTTCTTTTAGAATGTTTTCAAGTTTTGATCTTTTCATTAACATCTTTCAATTCAGTTTCACTTTTTTTTTTTTAAACCATGTGTAAAACCAGTTGCTCCAGCATCATTTGCTGCATGGTCCTTCCTGTTACTCTGGCTATCTTTGTCACATGATATTTGCATATAAGCACAGTTCTGTTCAGGGGCACTTTGCTCAGTTTTGTTGATCTATTTTTCTGTTCCTGTGCCAATATCACGCAATCCCCTGTGGTTATAAACAACTGAGGTTTGGGGTTAGTTTGTTATAGAGCATTATTGCAGCAATAGCTAACTAATATAGCCTTGTTAAAGTGTCCTCTCTGTTTTAGTCTTTGGAAAAGCTTGCATAAAATGGAAATGATTTGTTCTCTGAGCATCTGGTAGAAACTTGCCTGTAAAGCCATATGGTTCTGGTATTTTCTTTGTTTGAAGATGCTTAATTAATGATTAACTTGTTTTTGCTAAAGGAACTTTCAGGTTGGTGTAAAGTTAGTGTGGTAAATTGAATTATGTACCCCCCTCAAAGGCCATGTTCTTAATGTTAATCCATTAACCTGTGGTGTGTGAACTTATTTGTAAATAGAACCCTTTGAAGATTTTATTAGTAGGTAAGGTGTGGCCAACTGAATCAGGGTGGGTCTGAATCAATATTACTGAAGGCCTTATGAAGAGAAGAAACCAGAAGCCAGAAGTTAGGGAAGACCACACAGGAAGAAGCAGGAAGTCAGCGGAAACCAGAAGAGCCAAAACAAGAGAGAGAGAGATCACCATGTGATAGGAGGCAGAACTCCAAGGAACTCCAAGGATTGCAACCAGCCAGAATCAGAACGCTATAGACTTCGGGGAGAAAGCATAGCCTTGCTGAGACTTTGAGTTTGGACTTAGAGCCTTCCAAACTAGGAATCAGTAATTACTGTTGTTAAGCCAACCCATTGTGTGGTTCTCTGTCCTTCTCGGTTGCATCTGTACTTGTGTTCCTATTTTGATTACTTATTGTTTATTTGTATTTTCTTTCTTCTTTTTTTCTTGATTAATATTGCTAAGAATATTGTCAATTTTAGTATTCTTTTTCAAAAAATAATTTTTGTCTTAGTTTTCTCTGACTTTGTTATCTATTTTAATTAATTTTTGTTCTTATCTTTATTACCTTCCTCATTCTGCTTTCTTTGAGCTTATTATTTTGTTCCTTTTCTAATAAATTGAATGATTAGACTATTAATTTTTAGCCTTATTTAATAATATAAATATTTCTGGCTATCCATTTACCTCAAAGTATCATGTTAGCCACATGCCACAAGTTATGATATGTAGAAATTTCTCTTTTGCTTAGGTCTAAATGTTTTCTAGTTTTCAGTGTGATTTCTTTTTTGACCCTTTATTCATTCAAAAACTTTTTTGAATGCTTATATTGTGCCAAGTTCTCTCCTAGGCCCTTGAGATATATAAACTAATACAAATATACAAACAGACAAAGTTCTCTACTATAGCGGAAACTGTTGGTACCTGCTCACATCCCTTTGTTCTACTCCTGGGGTCTCTTGTAGATAGTTCTCATATATGCCAATACCATCCTTCATCTTGCTGCTGAGGTTATTCTCTTGCTACAGAAGCAAGCTTGGCCATGTGGGTGAGTCACAATTGGTGGAAAGTTCATGACCCAAGAGTGATCCTCAACCAGTGAAGTATTGGAGGAATCTGAAGCACCCTACACAGTTTTTCTAAGGGTCCTTAATGGGATGGGGCCTCAGTTTCCCTAGTGTTATTTTCTTGTCTTTACTCATTTTCCTCCCTCACTTCCCAAACCCTCACTATGCCAGTGTAATTCTAAGCAATCTACCAGATGTAATTCTAAGCACTAGGGATATATTAAAGAACAAAACTGACAAAAATCTCAGCTTTTATGTAACTTCTATTCTAGTCTGGGAGGCAGACATCACACTATAATAGATACATTATATAGTATATTGGAAGGGGATAGTCCTGTGGAACGAAAAAATAGAGCAGGATGAAAGGGATCTGGAGTGTAAGAAGTTGTTGAGGTTTTAAATAGTGTGGTTAGGGAAGTATCAGTCTGAAGCTGATATCTGAGGAAAGACTTGAAGAAAGTCTGGTTATTTTTGTTAAGATTTGTATACTTTCCTTTTAAACTCCACAAATTAGACTATTATTATCACATATCATCAATCTTTATTTAGATTTACCCACAAGTTTAACATTCATGTTACTCACCATTCCTTCTTGTATCTAAGGCTTTTCTTCTAGTGTCATTTTCCTTCATATGGTTTAAAAAGTCTGCCCATCTCACTGGGTCTCACTCAATCTTGTTTCTCACCCCCACCCCCAAAATAACTCTTTTTTAAAAAAGTCTTTTTACATTTTCCCAGTGTTTTTTTTTAAAGGTAAATAAAATAAAATATAAACACATACTATTATTTCCCCCTTTCTCACATAGCAGGTCACCATTATAGAGCCTGTTCTAGAGCCATCCTGCTTCTTGTACTTAACAACAGATCCTAAAGATCTTTCCACATCTTTTTTTATAGACATGGAGATCTTTGACATCTTGGAGATGTCAAAGCTGATATAACCTATTCCCTATAGAGGGACACAGGGGTGTTTCTGGTTGTTTTGCTTTTATAAACAATGTTAAAGTGAATGTCAGTGTTTGTGGAAGCATGCAGGAGGATCTTTTGGACACTTTCCTTGAAGTGCAGTTGTTGGTCAAGTGTAAAGGTGATTGAGATTTGAAGGCATTGCCGGGCTGCCCTCCAGGGCCTGTCTTCTTTAACAGTCCTGTCTTGGATGGATGAGAGGAATAGGAAAGATCTTTTGGTAGTAATTCTCTCAATTTTTGAAATCCTGAAAATTTCTTTATTATACCCTTGTTCTCAGATGATAGGTTCACTGAATGTAGAATTCTATTTAGCAAATAGTTTCTCTTAGTATCTTGAAGACATTATTCTACTGTTTTTGGGATGTCATTGAGGATTTTAGAAGTCAGCTGATAGACTAATTGTTCTTTATAGGTAGTGTGACTTTTCTCTTTGGCTATGTTTTAAATCTTTTCTTTGTCTTCGATGTTCTGTGGTTCCATATGATATGTCTAGGTGCAGATTTCTTTTTCTTCATTTGGGATTAATGGGTTTCCTGAATTTGAGGAATGCTCCCTTTTGACAATTTTGAAAAATCCAGAGTAAATATTTCTATGAAACAGAAGTAACTACTATCCTGACTTTTATGAAAACCATTTCCTTACTATTCTTCATAGGTTTCTACTTACATGTGCATTCCTAAACCATAGTTTAATTGTGCCTATTTTAGACTTTATATACACTACAAAAATTTTTCCTTTTTTGCTCAATATTATGTTGTGATATTGATCTATGTTCTTGTACTTAGCTGTCATTTGTTCTTTCCATCGCTGTATAGTATTCAATTGTGTGAATATGTCACAATTTATTTATCCATCCATTCAATTGTAGATGGAAATTGGATTGTTTCCAGGTTTTTTTTGGCTATTATGGACAATGCTGCTATGACCATTCTTGACATTCTTGTATAGTATACAGGTATGCGTGACATGAGTTTCTCCTCGGTATTTATATATTAGTGGAATTGTCAGATCATAGGTAGGGGTTATTTTCAATGTTAATAGATAATGCCAAACTTTTTCGAAGTGGATGTATCGATTCCTTTTCTTGTCGGCTGTAAATGAGAGGCCCCTTTGTTCCACATGCTTACCAAATTTGACATTGTCAGATGTCAAAATTTGGCCATCTGCTTTGGTGTGTAAAGCCATCTTACTCTGATCTTATTTTATTTTCCTGATTATTAATAAGATTGAGAACCTTTGTATTTGTATCATTTGAATTTTCTCTTTTTGGAGAGTGCCTAGTCAAGTCACCACTACCCCCTTTTTAATACTGGGTTGTCTTTTCTTATTATTTCTAGCATTTAAAAAAAAAATTAATTCCTTTTAGATATTTGTTCTACATTAGTTTTTTTTTTATGTCTTTAAGTATAGTAAACATACTTATTTAAATTTTGTATCTGATTATTTTAATATTGGCAGCCTTTTGCATCTGATTGCTGCTGTTTATTATTTCTGTTAACTTTTGCTCATGGTGGGTTGATTCCTCATGTGCTTTGCTATTTTTTGATTGTGAGTGTGTGAGTGTAAGTTCCTTGGGAATTTATCTGTGGTAATTATTTAAAGTCTGGTTTTACAGTGCTTTTTTCCAGAACATCTCATGTTTGCCTGTGCTTGGTGCCAAGGGGAGCTACCAATCCAGATCCACTTTAAATTATTGTCTAAGTAGCTCCAATCCAAATGAGATTAGGTTTCTGGTTAAGAATTCTCGGGAGAGATGATCTTTCTTCCTTATTTCAGAGCCAAAGCCAATAGAATAAGACAAGTTTCTTTATCTTCTCCTTGTGTAGTATGGCATCTTAAAAACTTTCTAGTACATTGTTTCACTAAGGGTGTCGGATCTCAGGGATTTTATCTTTTAGTGGGAGTCTCTGATTCCATTTCCTACTAGGTGTAGTTTATCTCCTGTTCTTCAGTCATCCAGCTTGTTAAGTATGAAGCTATAGGTTTCTAGGGATCAGCAGATATTCCCATGACAGATACCAACATCAGCATTTTGCTACCACTCTAGATTCTGCTTCTTGTAATTTTGGCCCCTGAGGATTGCTCTCAATTTCTTGTCAGTTCTTCTATGAAGTTATAGAAGTTTCTTTTCTTTCTGCTGTTTTTTTTTTTTTAAACTACTGTATACAGAACATTTTAACTAGCTTTTTAAAATGTTCTGTACTATAAGGATATTTTATGTTATCTGCTGCAACATTTTGACATTGCTGGGAAAAAAGTGAAATGTTTTATTTTTCTTAAATAGGCAGTAGAGTGGTTTCAATATAATCTTTATAATATGTCACTCTTTCTTCCTTTATGTTATTTCTTGAATGGGATAGAAATTGTTGGGATTAACCATAGCAGGTTAGAAATGTCCATGTAAGCAGGCCATATGGGCCAGCAGGGCAACATATCTGAAAACTAACAAAAGACAGGTAAGCCAGATAAGAGCACACAAGCCTCATATTGCACTGTTTTCTCTTAGATGTTGATAAGAGGAACTAAGAAGGGAAAATAATATTTTGATTGCTATTGAAAGTGATTTCACAAACTGCTTAAATTTAATGACTAAAGAGAAGATTCTATTTTCTTTGGAAATAGTGTTTTAATATATCATTTTAAGATTGATTTAACAATAATATAATGTATACAATTGTTTTTCAGACTGTTGGCTAACATGTGAATGCTGACTTGCAGTACAATAGGTTATAATTTATTTAATTTAACAGCACACAGGAATTCTTGATCCAAAAAAAATTATTATTAATGAAAAAAACATCAGTTTTGATTTTTGAAATGTTTTCAGCTAATGGTTAAAATTTATTCTTATTTTAGAAAAAGCATTTATAAGTAAATAAAATTCTTCATACTTTTCATCTTAATAAAAGCATCAGTAGAGATTATCAATAATCATGAAGCACATTTTAAATTTCCAGCTGTTAAAAGATAATTGTGATATTGTAATTTTGATTGTCCTTTTACTAATTTCCATTCTCTAAAATATGTAATTTAAACATTTAATGTAAAATATGTGAATTTTAAGAAACAGCTTTACATAAGTGGAAGGTAAATATGTAAACCTTATTAAATAAATATTTTGCATTAGTGGGTTAAAATGATTAGCCATGCATCTCAACAGCAAATCATCTTTTATTAAAGAAATATGAAGTTTAGCATATTTTAATAAAATCCTTTTTAGTTCCTCATGCACAAAATCAAATATTAAATAAAAACATTTGCTTTGTAACTTAAGTATAATCTATAAAACATGCCTGTAATATTGTTACATTATCCACTTTAACTATTATTTTTGGCTGGGATGTTCTATGACCTAATAATTATGCAGTGTTGAGTATATTATTTTACAGATTTTATGTGTAATACTGTCTTTTTAAAGAAAACTTTCCCTATTAGGAAGTTGAGTTAAAAATGAATGTTAATATTCATTTAAAATAGCTAAGAAAGCAAAATTTTCTATTTAGTAAGCTTTTCAATGAAACTGTAAATTGTCTATGACTGGTTTAAACTACTTCAGCCAGGACAAAATGTAGTAACAGTAGAATTTATATAGCCAGTGGAAGGGATGTTGATAGGAGTTTTACTGTCCAAGGGTTATCCAGTGAGAAGAACATCCACTAATGTTTAATCTTTGTTTAATCTCCAGCTTTTTTCTCCCCGCTAATCCATTAAACAGTATTCGTCTGTGGCGGAGCTTGCTAATTGTTCCCCAGTATCCATCCTCCCATTCTTTTATTTGGTAACAGCATCCCCTTGCCCCAGGGTTTAACTGGGCACACAGCCACATAGCTTGACTACATTTCAAGCCTGACCAATAGCCAGATGTGGGCTGCCATCATGTTTCAGCCAAAGAAATGTAAGTGGAAATGATGTGTGAAGCATTCTGGCCACTTTCTGTAGATGAAATTCCTTGCCCTTCATTTTCTCTTCTTCCTCTTTCGACAGTCTGAAACATGTAGATAGGATGCTGCAGAGCCAATTGCATGCATTTAGAAGAGGGTAGCACACTAAGGGACCACAAAGCAACAAGAAAGGGCCTGGGTGCTTGAATGACCTTGTGGGGCTGCAGAGTCTATCTACCAATTCTATACTGGGGTCACCCACCAATCCTAGACTGTTAAATAACAGAGAAAAAAATTCTGTCCTGACCGAGCCAGTTGGGCAATTGTATTTTTGGGTCTGTTTATCGTAGCTGGTTAGTCTATATACTAACTCACACATCTCTAAACATAAGCTAATATCTTCGGTCTTTGTGACATCCATATCGGTAGCCATTAATCCCCTTGCGGCTGTTGAGCACTTTAAATATGGGTAGTGCAACTGAAGAACTGAATTTTTTATTGTAGTTAATTTTAATTCATTTATATTTATATTTAAATAGCACATGTAGCTAGTGACTACCACATTGGACAATGCAGTTTTAAATTGTTATGCATTATTTACACAACTGATAAATCAAAACTTATAAGTTTATCAGGTTAGAATTTCATAGATATTAAAACATTGATTACAGAGGTATTTAATCAGGTTCTCCTAAGTTTTGAACTGAAATCAAAAGCTTATAAATCAGATTTTATTACGTTTCATGTGCCTATAAAAACAGGAAAAAGACAAATATTACTAACAAAATTATTGAGACTTTTACTTATTATTAAATGAATTAAAAGAGGTGTTTCCATGGATTAAATTTAGTGCTTTATTAACTTAGAACACATTGTTATTATATTTTTCTTCCTATGATTAGAATCCCATTTGCACTTTCCCAGGTTACAGGTTATAAATTATCAAGCAACTGCTTTTTTATTGGAATATGAATCTGGTTGCAATTCCCCCAAGCTGAGCTGACATGGATTGGGCTGGGCCTGATTTTAAAAGAAATAAACTTGCTATGTCAATGAGGCTTTTTAAAGCTCATTGCCTTTTGTGTAGGCTTTAGTTGTTTAGAATTTGAAGTTTTCCTCAAAATGCTATATTCTTTAACTTCCTCTTAGACAATGTTCTATACCTTGTCCTGAAGTTATTATATTTTGACTGGCTTTGTAAGCATTACTGGAAAATTAGACTTAATGGATATTAACATCTTATTTTTTTATGGATATGAAGCAAATCATTTATTTTTAGATCCATTTCCATAGGAAGTATTAGAACATGACATATATCGAGTCACACCATTAGTCTCTATACAGTTAAATATATTATTTATTCATTTAAGTCATGATTGCCATAGGTGATAAATTACTGAATTTTGGCATTTCCATTTTGGTATGCATGATTTATTGTGACTATAAGCATTACATCCACCCTTTGAGTGTATGCTTTTTTTTAAAAGTAGTCATATTATCACATCAAAGTGCTTGTCTGTAGAAAGACAATTACCTCATCCTCTGAACAGTGGCAATGCCAAAGGATGACTTAGGGAAGCTTTAGTTCCACCCCCAGTAATTGCCATCAGCAGAGACACCTTCAGCCATTCCCAAATAAATATGCAACCTAAGTAGAGTTAGTGTTCTTACTTTGAAATGAAACTTCAAGGCAAATCCCCAGCATCCCTTTCCAATCAAATACCAGCCCCTAAGCACCCTACACAGAAATTCTGGAGTTGCCACTAGAAATTTCAGAGCTTCCACATCTTACGTACATCTGTATCCTAGGTTTTTTAGGTCAATTATCAGCTACTTTTCCAGAAATTTCCAACCGTATTTGCCCTTCAGATAACCATGTCAGAGTGAAATTTTAATTTTCCTGAGGAGCAACAACTACAAAGTCAAGCTCCACTGACCCATGAGTTTAAAACATTGTTTTCAGTTCTCTGGCTTTTGGCTCTTTCCTATGTGAGGAGTTCTCCAGTTATTACCTAAAACCCAAAGAGTTAACACCTCATTGTTAATAGGAAAGTCATTGAGGTTTTTTTCTCCCAGAAGACAAGGGCTGAAGCCTGCATAAAAACATCTTTTTTTAAATATATATATATATTTGACTGATCCATCATCTTGGAATGCAACTGTGCTGTGCATAAGCAGTGTGGCAGATTAACTTGGGGGGTCATCTTTCCATCTGGCTATTATGGGTGACTGCTTGTGTTGACCAGTTTTTCCTGTTCCTGGAACAGTTTTTACCTTTACTAGGACTGTTTGACTTATTCCAGTTCCTTTTACGCATCTTATTTTTACAGGATGGGGAAAGTGCATTTGCATACTTTATTTATTTAATAGAAGAAGAAAATACAGATATCAACATTTCCCTCCAAATTAAAATTAATACAAAGGTAATCTTTTCTGCTAGGATTACTTTCCTTGTGTTGCTTTATATTAACTTTCTCCTTTTTAATACCATATTGCGGGAAGCGGGTGTGGCTCAATCGATAGAGCTCCCGTTTACCATATGGGAGGCCCCGGGTTCGCTTCCCGGGGCCTCCTTGTGAGGGCAGGCCGGCCTGCACGGCGCGGTAGGCTGATGCAGCAAGACCTCACAGCAAGGGGGAGATAAGCAGACACAGAAAAAACACAGCAAATGGACACAGCAAACACAAGCAGCAAGGGGGGGATAAATAAATAAATCTTAAAAAAAAAAAAATACCATATTGGATATTTAATCACTCAGTTTATACTAATTGGCTACAGTTGCTTTTTTCTTTTGGATAGAAGAAAAGAATTGTTGTAAATTAGCCAATGAGAACTCCTTTGACTCTTTCTTTGGTCCCCTCAATATGATAAAATTTGAAATTATCCTTACTTTTTGACCACAATAAGATGTTGTGCTTCCTTCATGAAAGTTTACTTGGGATTAGTTATCTTCCAAGTTTCCTTGTTCTTTTTGGTACAAGGTGGTATACATGAATATTGATGGTTAACATTTTGAGTTGGGTCACTTCTAATGACAGAAATGGAAAAGAAAATATTTCTATTTAAGGCCCTGGGTTCACATTGTTATATCCATTTTAAGAACTAATGTGATTAAATTCTTTAAAACTCAGCTTGCATATGAATTTTAATTTATTTTCTTTACACTATACTACTTAGATTTTTAACCTCTCATTCAAACTGCAATTGTACTCTCATCTCATTGAACAATTTTATGCCTCATCCATCACCATTTTGCAGGGAGATGGGAGATAAAAGGATATGACTCAAGGAATCAGTTTTTAAACTGTCAGGGACCTCAGAGATCATCCATTCTAGTGCATTCCTTTCATTTACAAGTGAAAAAATTGCCCGATGAGACTGGGCAACTTGCATACATAATTTGTATGTATGTATGCATACATAATTTGTAAGTATGCGTGTGCGCATACACATATCTTAAATTGTTAAAAACTATTAGTCACACTCCCCTGGAGTCAGGCTTTCTTGAATTCCCTGTCTTACCTGGGGATTCCCACACGACTTTGGAGATAGATCATCCTGCCCTGCGATCTGAATGAGGGTGAGAATTCAGCTAGGCCCTTCCCAGATCAGCCTAAATCAGTTTAGAATATGAAGGAATTATCAAACTACCCCAAGTTCAGTATGGGAAGAAATGTAGGTCTGCCTGTACTTTTTGGTATTTTAAGAAATTTTCAAGATATGTGGTATGCCTAATGGCTGAATCCTAGCATCAAAAATTAGTTAAAACAGAGTAGAGATCTGAGAATCTTAAAATAAAGATCATAGAAATCTTCTAGTTCAGTTTTCTTATTTAAAGAACAATAAAACAAATCTGGTTTAAGTTTTACAGGATGTTAAATTATTGTGGCACCAGAATACATCATGAGTAATTTATTCTAACTTTAAATTTAAAGTGTTGGGATAAAAAGAAGCAATAATGTACTGTGATTAGATATAAAAGAGCTTTTAGACTAACGTGCTTTTGGATTATTAGAGTTAAAAATTTCTACAGAATATTTTAAACTATTTTATTCCAGATAGATGTCAGAAAAAGATAATCTCAGTGTGCTATATTCATTAAAAACACATTTATTTACTACTTGTAATTTTGCTACACAGGGGAAGTGAAGGGGGGGCTATGGTAGCATTACCGTCTTTTAACTAATAAAATATGTTTAATATAGTAATCAAAAAATTGCAGGATTCTTATCCCCTATCCCTAGTGGTAACTTTTTCTTTCACTGTTCTTTGTTGTGTGTGCTTCTGTTTATACCTTTTTGGAAAGTCTGTATGAATAAGAGCACAAGAGTGAAAATCAAATCATTCATTACCTGTACTAAATAAATTTTATTTTGCATGTAAGAGAACTTAGCACTGTGGATGACTATGATCTATGAAAACCTAATGCTTAGTGAACTTAGTGAGACTCATGTAGGTTTCTATGATGAATAATAAAGTCAGTAAGTGTGGTATTATGTACTAGTGTTATAGATCTATGATAGTTTTCAATATTACTTAGAACCTTCAAAAATCTAATAATAGTAAACCCCATTACTTTAAAAATTACATTCTAAAATTCAAAGAACAAAGATGAGAAATTAAAGCTTTCCTTTAGAAGGTAAGTCTTAAAAAGTTGTTACTTGAGTCAAGGAAGTAATTTGATAAAGCCAGTAGTCGACTAGAAAAACTGCTGTTTAGCTCCTGAAATGAAGTCCTGGAAACAAGCAGCTATAGAACTACATTTTATAAACTTCACTGGGCTATTAGCTTTATTGTTCAGAGCATATTGATTTATGCAAAAGAATCAGCAGGCTTAACTATTTCTTGAAGGAGATGAACAAATATTTTATATTGAAACCTAAGAAAAAAAGTACACAGTTTATTTAAATCCACAGGACTGCCTTGGTAATTTTTATTACACTAATTTGCAAATACAATAACTCCTCCCTGAAATTCCCTTGTTTGGCATTTTTGTTTTGTTAGCAAAAATCCAGTAGTGCAAAATTTCACTGAAGTCTTATATCATAATGATTTCTCTCCTTTTCATCACTGAAGATTTTAAAAATTAATATTCTTTAAGGAAATCAGGAAAATAAATGATTAAAGCACATCTAGCGATGCAGTGTCCTTAGTTTTATAGTATAAGTTGCTTTCTAAATTTAAGTACAAAATATTCATTGTAAATTTATTATGAGGGGAGATATACATCAAATCTGGCACATTATAACTCGATGTGTGAAGAAAGCCATCTATCTTTATTTTATAACTGATCTCATCTTGTCCCCAAGCCCTTATTCTCACAAAAGGAAACAAAGACTTAATTTGCCAATTAAAATAATTCAGTTTTGTTTTTTCCCCCTCAGTTTAAAACATATTTTTAAGAGGGGGATGTGCAAATGGTCAGGCATATTAAGGCTAGTTCTTGCTTTTCAAAGACATTCTTCTGCTTCTTTCCCTTCCCAAGAGGGTTTTCAGTGCAGAAGAAATCTGTTTTGTATGATATTAGGGAGAGCCCCATGCACATTTGTTATTCTCCTGTGGAGGTGCTTATCTTGATTGTCTCTGGGCAACAGAGTTTGTCCTCATTGCTATCCATCATCTGCTGCTGATGGTCCTTTGCTAGGGTAGCTCTTGGTTTCATTTGGCATGGTCAGTATCCCATGATGGCTCCTCTCTTGGGTGACTCTGACATCCCCCTCTGCCGACTATGTTCTGTCTTCAGCTCTTGGCAGTGGTTCCCTGGATTTCTGGCAGAGACTCCAATTTGCTCAATTTCTTGTATGACCTCTCCTGCAAAGATTCTATCTACTACAGGATCACTTGTCCTCCCTCTGAAATAACCTTCATAGCAAAATGACTGGGTGGAACCCTAAGCCAATTTTCCCACCCTCCTTGGTACCTTTTGGGACCTCTGAATCATCTACATACAAAACATAGGCCAAAACACGCCATCCTACCTCTTTACTCTATTTTCTTCGTGTTAATGCAGGACATTGCCAACGTGGTTTTTTCCCACCATTACAAATGGGAATGATGACCTAATGCCCTCTGCTTTTGCTTACCTCTGGCCTCTGGGCTCTTCCTACCACTTTCCCTTAGGTTTGTCCCTGAAGGTGAGGGTACTTTAGGAGCAGAGCATGAGCCATACAGGAGGACACTCATGATTAACCTCTTACCCTTTTCTCTCTCTACTTAGTTCTTTTTCCTTTGGTGAAAAGGACTTTTTATTTCCCTTCTTTCCTTACTCAAATCTTCTACTTTCCTAGGTGGATTTGCTCTCTCCTCCCTTGGTAGCAGAAAATGGCTTAAGGATTGCAAGGAAAGAAACCAGAAGGGAAAACATAGCTATCTGTCTGTCTATCCATCTATCTATCTATCTATCTATCTATCTATCTATCTATCTATCTATCTATCAATCAATCATTGATCTATCTATCTAGCTAGCTAGCTAGCTATCTAAATTATACCTATTACATTATTTTCACCACACCCTTGGAATGTCATGGAATGTTATTCCTATTTTATAAATAAAAATACAGTGAGATAAATTAAGGACACTTAGAAGGAAACAGGCCTGTAACTTGAGGTTCCCCTGATCTAGAAACATATCAGTCAATATTTATTTGAGCCACCATATTGTGTTTGAAGCTTTGGGGATATCAAAAAAGCATGACATTAGTCACTAACTTAACATCTAGCTAGAAAGATAAGCTAGGGAGATAAGACCAATGTGCTGTTGATTAAAGATGGCAAATGAGTGTTCATTGAATCAATGCTACCATAATTCATTTAAAGAGTGATTGAGGGGAAGTGGGTGTGGCTCAATCGACAGAGCTCC